>CM044001.1:5548042-5675542 GCA_024085815.1 Flaveria linearis
TCCGAACATTGATTATTATCATTTATTGCTTCTAATACACCAAGTGATTTTAGGTGTCTCTTGATATTTGCTGACCAAGACATATAATTTTCCCCGGAAATATCGAGAGCCATAAATTCAAGTTTTGATAGATTCGACATTTTTCTAAACAATAAAATAGATTAGAATTAATTTAGCATTACAAATAAACATTTTAATAAATGTTAGTAATCGTTAGATTAGATATATGTTAGATGACATTAAAGTAAAAGTTAGAAGCGTAAATAAATGTTAGTTAACAGAATAATAAAAGTTAGGAGCATAAATAAATAAACGTTAGTTGACAGAATAATAAAAGTTAGAAGCGTAAATAAATGTTAGATTAGGAGCATAAATAAATGTTAGACATGTTAGTAGTCCCAACTGTTATATTTATTAGTAGTCCCAAAAATTATAATTTCTCCATAGTAAGGGGTACCCTGCACTTATTTATCATCATAGTATTTATATATTCAATTTATATATATTTATGAAAACTTACATTGATTGTTATGACAACTTCTTCTTTATTGATCTTCTTGGTTGAGCACCTCGTACTGATAACGTGTTATAATAATAATAATAATTGAGAGAATTGAGGATCCTTTTGTGATGAAAATTGAAGATTAATTTGAAGAAGAAGAAATCTTCGTTGCTTCTATATATCTGTAATCTTAATACATGCATATATATACACATAGCAGTGAAAAAAAAACAAAATGGGGGACCCATATGTCTGCCATTATAACAATTTAAACTTAAACTAATAAACACAAACAAGAAAATATGTTAAGGGTCCTAATGGGGACACCGCATGGGTTTTTGGGGGTGGGCCGGTTCAAACGGTCACGGTTAGGTCTTGCGGTCACATTTTGGCACCTAACCGTGACCGCATGGACTTGATGTCACGGTTTGGGGTGTTTGTCCCCGTGACAGCATGGTCTTGCTTTCACGGTTCGGGGTGGTAGTCCCCATGACCTCCTGACAACAAAACGATAAAATGACAAGATGGGCTGTTAAAGTTGAAAAGCGGTCACCAAACCGTCACGTGGAGGCTAAACCGTGACCTCTAGGGTACACGGTCTCAGTTTAAGGTACGACATAGACGTGATTTTGACAAAAGGCCGGGATTCCCGCATAAACCGTCACGTGGAGGCCAAACCGTGACGGTTTGTGCCCCAGAATTTCACCTTATATACATTTCACCTTCGAACAATCGGCATATCCATTTCCAAACTAAAAATTCGTAATTTCATAATCCACACTCGAGATTTTTCAGCCTTCGTCATTCCAAAAACGCGTTAATTCGAAAACAATGTCGGGTTCGGGAGATCATTATCAAAAGCCGAAGCTTTCAGATTTGAATGTCCTGACCTCGGTGATTCTGCTCTTGGGCTCGCAATCTCAAGCTTTTTCTTCTTGACTTACCCCGATATCGACGCTGGTAAACTCTCTGAACTCCGTGCGCGCAATGTTAGTGGTGAAAAACTCGCTAGGGTTGTAGTTCGCCTCGGGCTTTACAAGTACATCCGTCACAACAAAGCTGATGTTCTTAGTGATAAGGTATTACATTATCAAGTCTACTGATATTCATGCCAATTATACATTCTGTGTTGCTATTAGATTTGGGGTTTTTTTTGGTGTTTGAGGAGTGCATACTATTTGAATTGAGTTTACTATTAGCCTATTAGGCGTACCGATTATACGTCATGCATTGCTATTGAATTTGGGGGTGGTGTTTTGATTTTGTTAGGTTTGGGAGTTCTTATTGCGGTTGAGGAAGAAGAAGGGATAGTTGTGCATGGTGGAAGAAGGAAACCGACCCTGCATAACCAGTTTTCCAAAGAATCTGCGCTGCGTTTGTCTCCACAAAGATTAAAGTCAACGCGTTCTGAATCAAGATTAAAGATAACAGATTACAAAGACTAATTAAGCAGATTAGAAAAAAAAAAGATGAACTGAATCGCACGTTTGTTAATGATTAAAACCATAAAATAGTGTTTGTTAATGATTTTAAAAGTATATAAACCTGAGGATAAATCGGTGCACCACCATATGCAACAGCAACTTTCACACCAGTTTCATAGCAGAATTCCTTAGCTTCTTCAAATATCTAACGAAATAATACAGATCATAAGAACAATAGTTATATTATATATTCACGAAAAGATAGAAATCGATAATCAATCAAACTCCGATCGAACGGTGTTTCCCGCCTTTTCATTCTCAAGTTTACAGTGATAAAATTACGAAAATAAAAATAAATGTTTAATGCTTAAGGAAGATACACGAAATCAAACTCCGATCGAACGGTGTTTCCCGCCTTTTCATTCTCAAGTTTACAGATAAAATTACGGAAATAAAAATAAATGTTTAATCTTTAAGGAAGATACACGAAATAAAAATAAATATTTAATGCTTAAAGAATAAAAAAAATAAAAGCAACATGTCACGGTTTGGCCAAACCGTGACATATAGCCCCCCCTGCGCACAATCAATACCCCCAATAATTACATACCCAATCAATACCCCCATAATTACATACACAATCATTGACCCCAGATCTAACTGTCACGGGTAGGGTAAACCGTGACAGCTAGATGTCACACCTGACCTAGCGGTCATGGGGAGACCTAACCGTGACAGCTTGGGTCGGTTTTTTCCAGGAAAAGCACGGTGCGCCTAAAGTTTCCGTATGTTAATTCAAGTGTTATACTTATTCTTTTGTTATTTTGTTTGATTCAACTTAACGGAATGAAACTTCTAGTACATTTTACCACTAATTTATTGGGCGGCTGTACGTTAATTAGTAGTTTATATATATAGAAGACGTATTGATCATTCACATTATCTTAAACAAATATTTATAAACCAAACCAATTCTACTAATCCATCAATCACTTATATTTCTACCAAACCACATCCCCCACCAGTGCCTCCTTAACAACCACTCCCACTCAGCTTATTCTTTCAAACAACAAATTTGATTCCACCAACCAAATCTCAAATCACATTCAAATCTTGTGTTAATCCAAAAACAAGAGGGTGACAGTCATATACACAAACTTTTTTTTGCCATGCCTAGAATGCAAAATCTAAATCAAGTAAGAATAAATCCGGAATAAAAATTGTACTTTATACCAAATATGAGGAAATCATAAAATGCAACCCTAATCATAACATAGTCACACAAATATACACACATCTAATAGGGTTGATCACAAGCTGAGCGAACTGGCTGACATACAATCAAGTTTTTTTTCAAACGAGCTATTTCCAAAAAATTCAAGTTGACAAGATCAAAGTGATCTTCAAGCAGTTTAAAAGTCATAATTTAACATGATCATTACTCAGAGGCTAATTAGTTCCGCCTTTTAATTCTTTTTCAGAAGAAATTCTTCAATTTCGTAAAGAGCTACAACCTCTAATAAATAATAAATTTATATGAAATATCTTTAATCGACAATGCAAGATTAAAACATATTACTCTACCTAATGTATAACATAATTAAACTAAGATTAAATAAAATTTATCAGGATACAAAATTTATGCATAGCTTTTGTTCGATTGATTCTCTCATCTATATGAGCTCACTACATGTATCTTCTAAATCCACTTCATTTTGATGCAGATTTTCATCATCATCCAGCTTCATAGAGTGTTTTCATCGGATCAAGATCATTGCCGCTTTGTTGCAGATTTTGTGTTTGATCTATTGATTCTATGTTTCTAGAGTTTCACCTAACTTTATTTAGTTTCTTTTATTTAATTTTTGACTATCAATTTATATATGGGTCCTAATAAATAGACACCCGCTTTTTTAAATCGACACCCCCCCTATACGCCGCGTATGGGTCCATACGCGGCCCATACCCCGCGTATAGGGTACGACCATTAATGCGACATTAATGACTGACAACCGACGTCACATCACTTCACCTATACGGGGCGTATAGGTCCATACGCCACGTATAGGTCGGTGTCGATTTTAAAAAGAATATAAGCTATACGCCGCGTATGGGCCCATACGCGGCGTATAGATCCTCGTCTTACTATATCTTCCAAATTTTCTATTTTTTACACACACTTCAAAAAAAAAACACTCTCGTATAGCACTATACTACACGTATTGATCTTCGATTTTTCAACATCCAGGTACGTATTATTGTTCATACATCATTATTATGTTAATCGTTCATTGATTTAAACGTTAAAGTAGTGTTTTATGCCCCAAAATGCGTGATTTAAAAACTGGAATAAAGAACTATACGCCGGTACAGCCCCGCGTATAGGGCTATACGCAGCGTATAGTTCTTTGGTTGGGGACGAAGACACATTGGTGTGTACCCTATACGCGGCGTATAGATATATACGCGGCGTATAGGGTGTTGCAATACGCGACTTGGGGGCCATACGTGGGTCTCCTATACGCCGCGTATAGTCCTATACGCGGCGTATAGGGTCGGATTCGACCTATACGTTGCCCTGTGACCCATACGCTGCTACCCTATACGCGGCGTATAGCCCTATACGCGGCGTATAGGGTAAATATATATATACAAATACATATATATGTATATACGCATATACATATACATATACATATACATATACATATACATATACATATACATATACATATACATATACATATACATATACATATACATATACATATACATATACATATACATATACATATACATATACATATACCTATACATATACATATACATATACATATACATATACATATATGTATATACACATATACATATACATATATGTATATGTACATATATACATATAATGTATATGTATATGTGTATACCTATTCGTATACGTATACGTATACGTATACGTATACGTATACGTATACGTATACGTATACGTATACGTATACGTATACGTATACGTATACGTATACGTATACCTATACATATACATATATATGTATATGTGTATATATATATATAGATACGTATACGTTGTTTTTGACCTATTTGTTCACCTGTGCAGATATGTCTTCCGATTCTGAGATTGAGGCTGACGTTGTTGACCATATTGCCGAGCATCCTTGGCTGCAGTTTGATGCCGGTTCCGTTGAGCACGCTAAGTGCTCAAAATTTATTCGGATGAAGATCGGTCATCAAAAGGCCGTAGATTGGAAGGTGATGGCTGAGTTGGGAGAGCGCGATCGTCTTGCTGCTATTATCGGAGACGATACGCCGTGGAGACGTCTTTTTGAGATCGCATTCTTACCGTCCCACCGTGAGCTGGTAGTGGAGTTTTTATCCACATTTACATATATTCGTCCAGATGAGATGGTGGAGGACGATGAGCGATTGGAGATATCTTTTACGCTTTGTGGACATGCACATCAGATGTCCATTGAGCAGTTTGCAGTTGTCTCGGGGCTTTATTATGAGCCGGAGACTGTTACCCCTCTGTTTACTGAGGGTATTACTGAGATGGAGGAGGGCACATTGAGAGAGTGGTGGCCTGAGATTGCCGGAGGTCCGTTTCAGAGGACTAAGGGCAGGGTCACCGGCATTCGAGATCCTCTCATCCGTTATCTGCATCGGATGATCGCCACGTCCATCACGGGACGTGGCAAGAGTCGGGAGTGGTGTACCATTCCCGACTTATTTTACTTATACTGTTTGATTACGGGGACCAGGTGTAACCTGGCGAGGTGTTTGGCGGAGTATTTTGCTTCGTATTATCATCGCCAGGAGCGAGGAACGGTGTACGGCGGCGCGTACATCACGTTGATTGCCCGATCTTTAGGTTATCTTCCTCGGCATCTTGGTGACGTGTCTCCGCCGATCGAGCCGGTGAGATTAGATCGTCGTACGCTATTCGGCATGCGTATTATACGCCAGTTTCCGGTTGGCATACGATTCTCTCTTCGACCCGGGAGATCTGGCAGCCGGCACCAGTTCAGCAGCTCGGCATTGTCGATCCACTGCAGTAGCACGGGCAGCCGCATGATCAGCCACCACCCGACGAGCAGCCACATGATCAGCCGCCTCCTCAGCCACATCAGCCGCCTCCTCAGCCTCAGATCCCACGACATATTTATAGAGAGGTGAGGCTGCCTGCCCGTGTGGAGACATTGTTGCAGGATATGTCTAGGAGCTTACGGCAGCAGAGTCGACGGCTCGATCGCGTTGAGGATCTGATGGAGTGGCAGGTTCAGTCAGAGATGGCGCGGCGTTCTGGTACTGATCCTCCGCCGTTGCCACCGCCTAGAGATTACCCTGACTCCCCGTAGTTTTGTATTGTAATTTTTATTTTGTTATGTAATTTAAAAACTTTGTAAATATATTATCAGTTTATGTTTATCTTTTATGTTTATTATCAGTTTATGTTTATCTTTGTAAATATATACAGACATACAGACATACATACATACTTACATACATACATACATACAGACATACAAACATACATACATACAGACATACATACATACATACATACATACATACACAAATACATACATACACACATACATACAGACATACATACATACATACATACATACATACATACATACATACATACATACATACATACATACATACATACATACATACATACATACATACATACATACATACATACATACATACATACATACATACATACATACATACATACATACATACATACATACATACATACATACATACATACATACATAATATACATACATACATACATACATACATACAGACATACATACATACATACATACATACATACATACATACATACATACATACATACATACATACATACAGACATACATACATACATACATACATACATACATACAGACATACAAACATACATACATACATACATACATACATACATACATACATACATACATACATACATACATACATACATACACAAATACATACATACACACATACATACAGACATACACACATACATACATACACACATACATACATAAATAATTTTAATTCAAATTATATATATATTAAAACTCAAAAAATTAAAAAAACATAAACATATATAAACTATACGCCGCGTATAGACCCATACGCGGCGTATAGCTCCTCCACTACAGTCCTCTTGCGACCACGTACAGTGCTAATGCGACCAATTATTTTGTACTATACGTGGCGTATGGCCCCATACGCCACGTATAGTACAAAATAATTGGTGCCCATGCGACCACTACAGTCCTCTTGCGACCAATTATTTGCACTATACGTGGCGTATGGATCCATACGCCACGTATAGTACAAAATAATTGGTGGTGTCAGATGTACTTTTTGTACCATGTACGATTACATGGTACATACGCTGCGTATAGGATCCTATACGTGGAAGACGTGGCAAGCCTATACGTAGCGTATAGGCCCATACGCTGCGTATAGGATGCTATACGTGGCGTATGGACCCATACGCCACGTATAAATTATTTCGATATGACATGACCCAAGATTCGTTTTCACCTATATAACAACGATTTCGATAACACTTTCGATATGCTTTCGATTCCTGTAAATCCCAAACGTATTTCTCTCTCAAAATATCACACTTTTTATTCGTTCGGTATGTCGTTTTGGGACGGTAACTATTTGTTTGGTGAATATTCAAATGAATATTCAAATGAATATTCGTTCGTGGTGGATAGTAATCAAGATGATGCGTACGTTCAATCTGCTTACGAGACAGGACTGCCAGATTTAAACCAATCGTATGTTCCCGATGATGAAGTTGAGTTTTGCCGAGAGTCAACTTACGACACGCAACAAAATAATATACTCTCGAGTGATGAAAAACAAACGACAAAAAGTATCGTTTGAAACATCTCAAAATTTTTTTATCTCTCGATGAGCTAGTCTGTTGGGCTGTTAATAGAGGATGTGATAATGGTTACGTTATTATTACACGAAGATCAAAGAAAAAAGAAGGTCAGGTCGTAAAGGTATGGCTTATCTGTGATCGTGCGGGCGAACACAAAAGTAAAGCGACAGTTAGACGATCTGGTAGCAAAAAATCGGATGTCCTTTTAAATTAGTAGGGATATACGACAACAAACGTCGTTCGTGGAAATTAGAGGTGCGAAGTGACGAACATAACCATGATCCTGCTCAACATATGGAGGGGCATCCTTTTGTAAGAAGGTTTTCTCAAAACGAATACAATTTGGTAGAGCAGCTTACTGATCAGAACATGGAGCCTCGTAGCATCTTATCAGCTATTAAAAAGCAAAATCCTAATAACGCATCAATAACCAGAGACGTATACAACGCTCAATATAAGATAAGAAGTGAAAGAAAAGTCGGTGAAACACCAATGCAAGTCTTAGAAAACCTTTTATCTATTAAAAGGTACGTTTATTACACCCGAGGTTTTTTTTTTCAATAGACTTAATTAAAATGAAGCCTAACTTGTATTTGTATCCTCACTTAACAACATCAATTTTCCTTCCTTTTTCTATTAAAAGGTATGTTTATTACACCCGAGAAGATCCCGATACTAATGTCGTAGAAGATATATTTTTTTGTCATCCTAAATCATACGACACTCGGCGTGCATTTCCGCACGTGCTGATGATAGACGCTACATATAAACAAACATGTACAAGCTTCCGTTTGTTCAGATTGTTGGTGTGACCTCCACACACAAGACATTTTGTGTTGCTCATGCGTTTATTAGCAAAGAACGGGAAGATAATTTTGAATGGGTGCTTAATAGATTGAAAGATACGTTAAGCAAGTGTATGGAGCCGCGCGTCATAATAACAGACAGAGATCTCGCTTTAATGAACGCATGTGTTAAAGTGTTTCCGAATGCTTCAAAGTGTTTATGCAGGTGGCATATTGATGAAAATATCGCGAAACACTGTAAAGCAAGTTTTACAAAAGATGACTGTAGAAAGTTTAAATATGCATGGGCACGTTTGTGTGAGTCTCCCACGGCGGAGATTTACGAGTATAACTATAACCTTCTTTACGAACGATTAGTTGAAGCGAATCGAGAAAGTAAGTTTTTATTATATTTTAATTATGTTTATTATATTTTCAATATATAATTTAATTATGTTTTATTATATTTTCAGAGGTATTGTCATATATAACAGAAACTGGTTAGAGAGTTACAAAGAATGTTTGTATCAGCCTGGACTAACTCGAACCGCAATTTTGGCCAACGCATAACAAATAGGGTGGAGAGTCAACATGCAAATTTAAAAAGATATCTTAAATCAACAAATAGCTCACTGGATAGACTTGTGGAGTTTGTAGATCAATTGGTGAACGCACAAGAGGTAAATTTAAAGAAAGCTTTGAGACAAGCAAAATTAAAACCATGAATCATCATAAACTTCCGCTATTTGATTACTTAAGAGGCAAGGTTTCACACATAGCTCTTGATTTATTAGTTGCCGAAAACACTAAATTGCATGTGATGCGCTCTGCAAATGCAACATGTGGTTGTCATCTTTTCACTAGTTGTGGCTTGCCTTGTGCTTGTCGGCTGGAAAAATATAAACATTCTGGTAATAGTCGCTCCATCATTATCATTTTTCTATTAAAGTGACAAATTATGTATTAATTTATACTTTATAATGCAGGCACTAAAATTCCATTAGATGCAATTGACGTATTTTGGACGAAGCTTGATAACATTAAGCCATCATATACGGTGGATGAAAAAGTTGATGTTGAAGAAGAAATGGAACGGGTGAAACAACAAATAATGACACAACCCGTAGCTGTAAAATTTAGTTTGGTGGAAAAAATAAAAAAATTGTGTATCTCTGGAAAAATAACAAAAAAGCGCCTGTTGTTCAAACAGATATTCGTGGTCGTCCAAGTTAAAGGTTAAACACAAAAGTATGACACTCAACAAAGTACGTGCGACATGCCGAGACATAGCTCGTTTATTTCGTCTCACATTTCCGGAAGAACAAGTTCAGCTGTAAAGCCCCAGAAGCCTGCCATGCAACGTAGTCGTTCAACATCATCTAAGTATCACGGGGTACTAATGAGTTTTCTTCGATTATCGGAGATCACCAATTAAACAATATAACAGGTTAAAAATTGGATTCCGTCAATCTTTCATCAGTATATTTCACGTATACGAGATGTCCGACCCGATGGGAATTGTGGTTTTCGATCAATAGCTTTAGGCTTAGGGTTTGACGAAAATAAGTGGATGTATGTGCGGACACAGCTTTTAGAAGAGTTGGACAGACATGAATTGGAGTACAGAGAAGTTTTCGATACTTTGTACCCCGGACAGTATAACGAATTACGTCACACCATCGATTGGCAAAGTGTGAAACCTGCACCAGAAGAACATTGGATGCTTTAGAAAGAGTTGGACAGACATGAATTGGAGTACAGAGAAGTTTTCGATACTTTGTACCCCGGACAGTATAACGAATTACGTCACACCATCGATTGGCAAAGTGTGAAACCTGCACCAGAAAACATTGATGATAATGCCGTATACGGGATTAGTGGTTGCTCAAAAGTTTGGGGTTATTCTTCATTTACTAAGCAATAATGGTTGTCAAACATTTTTTCCATTATGGGCTGATCCGAAAACTGTTATGCCTCATCATGTCGTGTCGATCGTTCATGTCAACAATAATCATTTCGTCCACGTTAAGCTAGAAGGAGATTATCCGATGCCAACTTAAGTAATCTTTAGATTCTTAACCGAAGCGTACGTGCTGCAGAATGGGAGATTATGTATAGGATTCGTATCTCGGAATACAACGCAATAATAGAGAATACCCGAGAACCCCCGCTTATATAAATTTATTTTAATTCATAATTTGTAATATGCGAATTATATATTTTAATTCTAATTTTATTATTGTATTCGTATTATATTGTTTAAATAATTTTAATTTAAATTATGTATATATTAAAATAAAAACTCAAAAACATTAAAAAAAATTATATATTATATATTAAAACTCAAAATTAAAAAAAAATAATATATAAGCTATACGTCGCGTATAGGGTCATACGCGACGTATAGCTCCTCCACGTATGGGTCATAAGTCACGTATGGGTATAAATGTCAAACCCTATACGCTGCATATGGTCCTATACGCCGAGTATAGGGTATAAAACGTCAAATCAACAATGTACCCTATACGCCGCGTATGGTGCCATACGCAGCGTATAGGGAATAAAACGTTAAATCAAGAATGTACCCTATACGCCGCGTATGGACCCATACGCGACGTATAGGGTACGGGGTGTTGATTTAAAATTGTGGGGTGTCTAAATAAAGGGACCCGTTAAAATAACTTTATTAGTAAATAAGACAAAACTTAAAATCATATTTATATTATTATAACATTTATTTCATGCTATTTTGGACATACATTGTGCTACTTTGCACATATGAATTATGCTAACTGTTTGAAAATACGTAATTATTTTTGTTGTTCTTTGAATAAATACAGTTGATATTTATTTTATAGATAAAGTATATGAAAAATATTAATATTACAACTTTGATAATAATAATAAATGGTAGCATGATTTTAGAAATTTCCATAATCACCTGATTTGTATATGACTATTATACTCTTGATATATAATTAATAGATATGACATATGGCGCAATTATATTGGTTCCTACAGTTTTTAGGTCCCAACTTGTTTGTATCTGATCCCCCTCCTACATATATATATACACACATATATACATATACGTATATCATATATATATATATATACATACGTATACATAGATATATACATACGTATACATACATATATAGACACATATATACATACATATATACATACATACATATATATAAAAAATATATATATATGTATGTATGTATGTATGTATGTATATTTATGTATATATATAAACTAGATTGTTAAAAAGAGTATATTCTTTTTTTATTGGACAGTATTAATGTAGAAAAGCATCCACCCAATAGGAGCCACCTCGTGTACGAGACTGTACCATGTGTGACGCTTGGACCATTGCTTCCGAGATGCTTCTAGTTCGTTTGCAATTGCGTAGTATAATATTAAATTCTAATAACTCAAACTATCATATATTAGAAAATAATTCGTACTAGCAATTTAAAACCAATAAAATTCTTAATTGTTATGTATTCAAACTCGATTTTCATCTATGTTTCTAATTTTCACTTTTAAGTTGTTACATTCGTTTATACTCATCAATGTGAGTGAAATCGAGTGAAAATTCAAGTGTAAGCATTAGATAATTATCTACTTGTTTGTTATTATGACACAATGAAATTTGACAATGTCATTGTTTAATTATTAATATAGATTATTTGTAAGTCTCGGATTATAAAACTTCAATTTTTCTAATATATAACAATAAAATAATAAAACACATTGTTGGTAAATCATGTTGCATTAAATCACTAATTGGGAACACAGACCTAATTTCGCTCTCTTAATTTCCTTGATTTATTTAACTATTGTATATTACTAATACAATGGACGCTTTTATATTATATATTGATCGTCTAAAATATTTGATCATCAGTCGACAGCTTTTTAGTTATGATGACTAAGTGTCTTCACTTATTATCTAAAAATTTATTCGTATTTGTTCAAATCCAAAAAATATACATCTATTTGCATTGGATGATGCGGCGTGTGATGATATTCAAAAGACCAAAGTATGAAGCATCTGATGTTGTAGAAATATCACACTCCATGATGCTATATTGCTAAGCCGAGGTGATACTTTAATGATTTTTTATAGAAGATATGTCCTGATGAAAAATAAGATAGTTAACTGTTATCAAACCATCATGACACACTCATAGATCCATTTCATAAACTTATTTAGCTGTGATAGGTAGAAAACATTTATAGTATTTAATTAAAAAAAATTATTTTATCACTTGTTATTATCTTGACTTACATTTTTGTTACTTGTCATTTTTTAGACATGCTCATATCATTTTTCATTTCAAAAAGGTATTACAGTAATTTAAACATTAAATTAATTTTTCTCTCTTATTAAAGTTTAATTTTATTAATTGTTATAGCTCTCTCTCATTTAGATTTTTTTTAAATCAATGTATCTTTTTAAAAGTATATTTTATTAAGAAAAGCAAAAATCACATCTTTTTATTAAAATATAACTAATAATAAAAATTTTTATATAATATGAAATTTTCTAAAACATTGAACATTTTTGAAACAAAATATTTTAAATTGATCATTTTTTAAAAAATTATAAAAAGGTGAACTTTTATAAAAACAATCTTGTTGGAACAACCAGAATAATTACAAACTAAAATTTTTAATAACAAGATTTATATAAAAATAATTTGTTTATAAAAAATCTTAAAACGGATGTTTAAAAACGAAACTATTTAGATAAGAGAGTTAAAAATAATAATATAATTGTTTTATTTTCTTGAACTATTACGTATATATATAATTCATATCCTATATTAAATATCGTACTGTAAATTTTTATGATTATTACCAACTCTAATCTATTTAATAAATGAGTTTCTAGGCTATCTATCTATCTGTATGTCTATCTATCTATAAAAAATAAAAAATAAGATAAAGCGTGACACAATCGTAAACTTTATCATACTAACTTTCTTATTTCTCTCTATTATTAATCTAATATTTAATACTTATAATAATATTTATACCATTTTCAATTAAAATATATATAATTTAATAAATTATAAATCTATTTTTTAAAATTAGAAACACAACTTAGAAAGAAAAAAAAACAATGAATTTTTAACAAAATTCATTGTACTATAACAAAATATTTTAAAACCACAATTTTTATATAAAAAAAGTTTAGAAAATACATTATTGTTTATTTACTTAAAGTAGCTATTTATACGTAAATATAATTGTATTTTATCTTCAAGCATGGTTTTATAATTCCTAAATTATTTTTACTAATTATTTAATAATTTATTTATTCTACCCGTGTACGGGGTACCAACCTAGTTAAAGATACATATAACATGAAAACAGATCCAGAGTTGCACGTATATAATAATTAATGTACGATATTAAATAATTGGGTGTATTATACTAGTATAGTTTTTGTAATAATAGTTAAATATGTAAATTAGCTGTGTAACACACTAACACTACTCCAACTCTCTAGTTTAATTAATATACGAATTTAACATATATTAATCTCATACGGCTCTCATACTCTCCGGAGATATTCGGGTCTTTTAACCGTGTTTCGGATTCCTCGGTACTTAGGGCTGTTTGATTGTGCTGACCCAGTATGAGCTGACTGAGTCAGAAGCTGACCCAATCAGAAGATCTGACTGAGTCATACATCTGACTGAAACTTGAGTGTTTGATTATGTATCTGACGACTCTGCTGACTGAAACTTGGGTGTTTGATTATGTATCTGACTGACTCTGCTGACTGAAACTTGCCTTTGTATTTTAACTTGTGATGTGTAATCAATAGAAATTAACGAACTTTCAAAAGAACATAATAGCTTTAAAATTCAAAATGTCATACAAAATACAAGTTAAACATAAATCAAGTTAACATAAATTACGCATAATCCGAATAAAACACACCGAATTTCAAACATATTGCAAGAGTTTGCATACAAATCAACTTGAAGCATTTGAAAGTAGTTGATTAGCAATTTGGTCTCGCAAAGCAGTCATATATTCAACGCCTTCTGAACCCCACTCCATGCCTTGTGTGTTTTCACCATCGCTTCCTCCACCTTCACCATCAGGAGTAAACATAGTGTTTTGTTCAAAGTTTGTAAATAATTCGTCTTGAATATTGTATTTCCTTATAAAGTTATGGACTGCAAAACAAGCAATGACTACGTCTCTTTGCACTCGAAAAGGATAAGGAGCCATTTGTTTTAAGATTGGGAATCTTGCCTTCAATACACCATAAGCACGCTCAATAACATTTCTAAGGCATGCATGAGCATGATTGAATCTTTCTTCTTTAGTTAACGCCCTTCGCCGTCGAAAATCTGCTAACCAATACCTTGTATTACGGTACGGAGTCATAAATCCACGAGTGTTGGTATATGCAGCGTCACAAAGGTAATATTTATCTGCAAATGTGAGTGTGACATGTGTTATATCAAAAATACAATAATATATGTAATAATAAAAGTTATAGTTATATTATAAACCTGGAGGAGGAAATCGAAATCCAGAGGTCGGATTAAATGCCACTTCTTTCAAAACTCATGAATCATGTGCTAACGCCTTCCCATCCAGCCCATACAAAGATGAATATCATATTAAAATCACATATTCCTAGCACATTTTGATAACATTCACCTTTTCCTCTTCCCCTAAAACAAGTTTGTTGATTAGCGGGCACAACTGCATGTACAAGAGTTCCATCTAAAGCACCAATTGCTCCGGGAAATATGCTTCTTAGCCTTTGAAGTCTCTCCGAGGTATCTGTAGTTTCGTCTGAAGATGTTGGGACTATAATTTCTTTAGCAAAACACATCATTGCAACTAGAACCTCATGAAAACATTTATGAACTGTTTGATTGGAGTGTTGAAATCGTCGTTTCACCACACGAAAACGTTCATTATGCCCTATAATATGTAGGAACATAGCCATTTTCTCTTCAATGCTTATAGTCTTACTAGGTCGCAACCAATTTCGTTGTGAAAATGACCACATAATAGTACAAATGCCTCACGTGAAAGTCTCATCATTTCTTGACATTGTGTAGAAGATCCATGTAATAATTCATATGTATATGCATGCCCGGTTAAAGCAGAATCATTATCTCTTATTCTTTCAATTCTTTCCTCTCGTTTTCTTTTCCGGGCCAACATCAACCAATACCATGAAAGTAGAAAGAATGATAAAATTTCACCATCCGTGTACATATTTGACCTGTTAAAATTGATTCAAAATATTTATAAAAGTCACACAATATACATAACAAAAGTCATACAATATTCATAACAAAAGTCATCCGCGTGTTTTATAAAAGTCATACAATATCCATAACAAAAGTCATACAAAAACCATACATATAGACATACGATATCCATCCAAAGTCACACAAAAGCCATACGAATGTTTTTATAAAAGTCATACAATATCCATAACAAAAGTCATACGCAAGTCAAAAGAAAACACAAAAGTCAACCAAGTAATCCAAACTTCCTCCCTGCATTTCTCACCCACGACTCGCAGCTCAACGGCTTAAGACGTAACCAAACTTTTCTAATATCAGCACTTTCACCAAATAGCAAAAGAGCCGTGTTGTATCTCGGATCTTCTTCCCCCATTCCATTTGTTCTAGCTTCTCCATACATGCGTCCATTTCTTTATCAACATTATCTTTTTCCACCAACTTCTTTGCCATATTGGTTATTTCATTCCCAACTTCTCTTAATCATCATCTATTGTTTTTCTACGAACTTCTTTGCTACTTTTAGTACTTGCCTTGCGTTTTGAACGACCCGAAGATTCTTCACTTACAGGTGGGAGATCTGTTTCCATCTGAGTGTACTGAACATCATCCACATCATACTCAGAAGAACCTTCAACGTGATGAGGTAGTGTGGATGATGGCCCCCAACTAAAATGCCGGTCGCGGTCACCCCCTCAATAATTTCGTACAAAGATCAGGGCAAGGAAGGGGTGCATTTCTTAACTTTTCCACAAACTTGTTCAACTGTTTGAAAATTTTTATAGTTATAATCAAGCTACTAATATTAAATATATTTTATTAATAAGGTTTTCATATTAAAAAAATACCTTTGCCTCCGCTTCCCATTTTTCATCGCTCATATTGAAAGTGTTGGTTATAGGATCATAAATATTCCCTGTTTTGTTTTTCAGTTTCACCCAAGCCCCGTACTTTGATCTCAAGTAGTCATATCGATTCTTCATTTGTTTATGTTCAACAATGAAATTATGCTCATTTTTCAGCTTTTCCGCAACAACTTTCCATGAGGATCCTTTAAGGCTACTACCCTCTCGACCATTGATTGTTATCTCATGTATACACGCTTCGAGAAAGTTCTGTCAACACATTCTAACTTCCAAATAACTCTACTTTTTTTTTCTGCCATGTCTATATACAAGTAATCAAGAAGTAATATCAAAATCGATTTCAAGAACCCAATCATGAAGAACTAATACACACATCTAAACATTATCAAATTACCAACTAATAATAAGATCAAGAACCAATCATGAAAAACTTCTTATCCAATCATGAAGAACTAATACACACATCTAAACAGTTGATGTGAATGCTATGCATATGTAGCACATAAACAGTTGATGTGAACGCTATGCAGTCTATATTCTGCTGGCATGACTTTATAGTGTGATATATAATTCACTTAAAAGTAAGATTTGCCCCTTTCTTTTTCCTGGCCTTTGGGTTCTCCCCACTCCTCATGTATTTATTTATGTTTGTGTTCAATGTATTTGAAAGGTGTCTTTTGAGATTTGGGGGATCAAATCAATGTTGTGTGTGTTATATGCTGGTCAGAAATGTGATTTGTGTACATGTGCAATTTGAGTTCAATGTATGTGTTTACAATCAAGGTGGAGGAATGAGCACAGGTGGGAAAAGGGAAATCTAAATATATAATTATACATCCACAAGCCAGTAAACAAAAAATCCAAAAAGTAGTAAACACCACAAATCATCATAAAAAACACATATTCAAACACTATCTCTCAGATTAGGGTTTCAAACACAAACAACAATAATCCAAACATTCACTGCATCTAAACATCAACGAGTAATTCAATCTCATTCATACGGATTTGAAGATGTGTATGTGAACAGAATTATATGATGAGAAGAAGATATTACCGAGAGTGGTGGCGGTGAAGAGGCGGAGCCGCCGTAGACGGTGGAGGAGGGTGGATGGAGGCGGTCGAAGGGGGGGCAGGGGAAGGGGGAAGGCGGCGTGGGTTGCAGCGGGCGAGCGAGGGGGGGGTACGATGGAGGCGTCGACGGCGTGGGTTGCAGCGGGGGGGGGGGTACGATGTAGGCGGTCGAAGACGTGGGTTGCAGAGGAAGCTAGCTCAGAGGCGGAGGGCAGCGGGCGGCCGGGGGGGGAGGAAGGTGGAGGTCGACCAAGGGAGGAGAAAGTGAAGCTTTTAGGGGTTTTTAGGGTCAGAAGAAAAAATGGGTCAGAGATGAAGAAATAAGGGACTCGGTCAGCCTCAACTTACCGGGTCAGACCACCCAGTCAGACGCATCAAACATACTGACTGGCTGACCGGGTCAGCCAGTCAGTGGTCAGAACTTGGGTCAGACGCATCAAGCACCCCCTTAGACGTAAGAAGTAAACTCAAAGACAAAACCAAATAAATAATGTTTAATCGGTATTTGAGTTTTGGGTTTATTCGGGTCGGATTAATTGATAATCGGGTTGGTCAACTTGTTACTCGAACAGATGCTCTAAACAAACAAACATCATAGCTATTATGGCTCGAACAGATGTAAAACTGGAGCAAGAAAACATGTTCTTTTATACTGTTATTGCTTGAACAAGGGAATAACAAACAAACACAAGAGAATGCTCGAGTATGGAATCATTGTACCTTATTTGTAATTAGTTTGAATCATTGAGTATGGAAGACGGACCAATGTGATGATCGAGTTCAAGACTTCCCCCGCATATTTAAGATATACTGATGAAATTCTAAGACATGGATGCATCGAGTATGCCAATTTGGCATGTCTAACAAACGTCGACATTAATTAAAGAAATTATTCGGATTCTTCCGGTCTACCCGAATTGCCAAACTACATACTCAAAGACCGACAACAAATTCGGTTTCTTGTATGATTTGTAATCGGGTTTGGGTTTTCAAAATGCTTTATTAGGCTTTGGGTAGAGTTTAATCGAATCAAGTATTCAGATTCGGATAATAACAACACTTAAGCCGTATTCAAAGTTACACTAACATTGACATGTTCAACTTAAAATAAAATATTAATAGATTATTCTTAGATGATGCATACAAAAACTTTGTGCACTTAAGCTACATAACTTGATATTCGTTTATCTTTAATCTTTTTAACTGTTGACATTTTACAATCAATTTAAATTTTAGGTAAATTGGATTTTGCTAATCTAAATTATTGTTCATTGATCAATAATAATTCATACTATTAATTTGACCGGTAATAATTTTAACTTTCACTTTTTCTTACCAACAATAGTTGACGTAATTATTAAATATTTACGCTTGATTTGCACTCAGTTACGTTCACAATAATAATTATGAACGAAATATAAAAATATACAAGTTA
The DNA here is from genome assembly GCA_024085815.1 of Flaveria linearis. NCBI lineage: Eukaryota > Viridiplantae > Streptophyta > Magnoliopsida > Asterales > Asteraceae > Flaveria > Flaveria linearis. The sequence goes on from CM044001.1 coordinate 5,567,377, forward strand.
AATCGAGTCTAAAATAAATACAAAATAATTATACTACTGGGATTATCATTTGTAACAAAGTAAAAGTTTGGATCATTACCAGCCGATAACAAACCGGCCAAGTTAATAGTACGGATTATTATCGGCCAATAAATAAAAGTTTGGATTATTAAAATCCAATTTACCTGAATTTTAACATAAAATACTATTGAAAAAGTTAAAGAAATTAACAAAGAGATTAACTCATACAACCTTTACCTCTGATACCAACATATTTAACCAAACGTGTTTATGAGTTCGACCAAACTAATATCAACATCGTTAAACTCGAATACGAAATTTTTATATTAAATTTTGTTAGAAATTCACTTATCTCACACCAAATACACTCTTAAGAAAACCAAAATATTAATGAGCAAATAAAAACAAATTCTTTTTAAGGTTTTTATATGTTGGTTATTTTGATTTATTAATAATCAAGATGGATCAAACTAAAGCCGACATATATATATATGACACATCGTATTTGTATTTATATAGAGGTGTGCACGAATATGTTATATGCGTGTATGCATGTGCTACAAGACCCACAAACCTTGATTCATACGTACACTACTTGTTTACTTGTTCCATCATTTATAAATTCCATTAACGTAATGCAATTTTCCTTCGACTATCAATAAATTAATACAAGTTTTAGTTTTTAAACTTATGTTTTACTCTTAACAACTATAGTGGTAAACATAAAAATCAATTCGATATAATTGAATAAATAAAAAAATTGGTGTTTGAATTATGTATTTTATAACCGAACTTTTAGGTCAGTTATGATTATATGTATATAAATAACTTTATCAAACCATCACTAAAACCAAACCTTTATATTTCTCCTTTTATAAATTATATTATATAAACAATATAGTATTCGTGACTCGTTTATTATGTATAAATGAATAGACTTATTTTCTATTTGTTTTAAAAATCTAATTTGGTTTATTAACTGGATGTTTTTTTCATGATCCAGACCATAATAAGTTGTTTATAGACACTTAACCTAGTCATAAAATCTGAAAATCAAACTAAGTTTTTACCTATAACGATTCCCTATTGTTACCTCATATTTTCATCTATTGGCGCTTATGAAATTCTAGAGAAATATAAATAAATAGTGTGAGAAAAGTTTTTAAATTCAAATTTAATAAAAGGTGCAAGAATTGGTTACAGTTATAGATAAAAAGCAAAGATGTTAAGAATTAAGATTAGTTGAGGGTGGGCTCACCCATTAAAACATAAGAGATATAATTTCCCAACTCAATCCCACTTTTGGTTCTATCATATCTAACACAATCTTAAATGCTCCATTATTTGTCTCTTTTTTTGTGGGGCATTTTTCCACTTGCATCATTTAAGTTGGGTACCATTCCTTCCTAATGTTCCTAGATCTTAAAAATACAATTAATAATTCTAACTTATAAAAATAATATTACATTTTTGTATTATAAAACTAAAAAAGTGTGATTATGATTTGGGGATAGGTCCATCCTATTCACCAACCTCTTTGTTGTAGATCAAAAGATAATTGTACCATCATAACATAAGGCCCCACTAAAATAATTGATTTTATTATTTGAGGGAATTTTGCCTATATAAACACATCATCTTTCTCCATTTCATCTTTGTGCTATCATTTTCTCACCTCATTTGTCTCTTTTTCCTCTTCTTCATTTCACACTTTGCTTTGCTTGATGGCATCTTTGATCCAAGAAAACTGGGTCGCCGTCAATGATCAAGAAACTTTTGATAATCTCGAAACCTTAGAAATCGATGACAATCTTTTGATGTCAATACTCGACGAACCACATGTTGAAAACGAGTGTGATGATGAGAGGTTATCGAGTGTAATCCGTTCCTTAGAAGCTGAGATTAATCCAATTGTGATTGACGATCATGATATGAGTTTGGAGGTTGAATGGAACACTGATTGGGAAGGTACTTATCAGTATCCCGTGAGCCAAAATTTTACAAAATCACAAGATCTTGAATACAATTGGATGGAGATGGATGATATGTACATCCAAGGGTATGATGATGGGATGAGTAGTAGTATCATGGAGTCTGGTGGTGTCAAAGATTATTCACAGATTTCTTATGGAAATAACATTCAGGAGCATGGTTATGGTGCTTTGTGGCAAGAAATCAATTGATAAGGGTGTAGTAGTCCATATATATTAAGGCATCTTTTTTGTAAATCAACTTGTAATGTTTGTGGGTGACAACTAGCCCATTCAGTTGATTGATTTATTAAATATATATATCTATAGAACTTAATTAGCTTCATTTATTATATTTTCAAATTTATATATCATTTTATAAGTTTTAGGGTATTCAAGAGAAAAAAGTTATTTTTCATTGCAGTATCATTATTATACTATTTTTTTTAAATTGACGCGTCATATTTTTCTATGATGTATCAAGACATGCGTTAGTACCCGAATTCTTTGTATGTTCTTCACTTTCAACTCTTAAGTTTGACAGATTCATTCAACTCATGTAGTAATAACGAAATTAAAAGAGAACACATAGCAATTATATGCAAAAATTACTAAATTTTAGTAGTCAAAATGTTAAAGTTAAAAATTTTATTGTAGGAATCGACTTCAAGCTTTTATACTATATATAATACCAGATGTGGATTTGTAAAGATACCATACATGAATGTATAGTTGATAGAAAATGAATTTGAACTTATTTCCTACTAAGAAGCTGTGTTGTCTCACCCCGGCACGCAACGTCATAGACATGGAGTGTGATCGATACATATTTAATTTCAAATGAATATCTATGAGAACCACATAAGCGTTTTAACATAGTAATTGATGCATCTGGCCCAGCTAGTGCAGCTGGAGGCCCATTGGAAGTACAAGCCCAGGACCAAGGAGCAAGGCCCAAGAGAAACATTGTCAAACCAGTTCCCTTCTTGGATTAGTGGCCACATTAGTGGCTGACCTTTTCAATTCAAAGTTCCACGTTTATTTTTCATGCATGCATTAGTGGGTAGTTAGTTCCTCAGAATAAGATGTTAGTGGTAGAAGTGTAGTTGCATTGGCATATTTAACTTGTATTGTTCATTTTTCAAAAAAAGCAGAGAAAATTGTTCCAAAACTCTTGTGTTTTTCCCATCTAATCTTCTTGGAGATTGACCCACTCAACGGGTTGCTATCAGTACTAAACATATCTAGCGGAAGAAAGAATCAAAGAAAGGTAAGCACTTGAGCAATAACATAGATGTCTTCTACATTATATTAAAAGTAATATGTGTGTATATAGTTCTGGGCTTCTGGCGATGTAAAATGGCGTGTCCGAAACTTGACTTAGCTCACGCCTTTCATATGATTCGTAAGAGGCCGGATCGTTTCATGATATAATGTAGGTAACATCATCCTACGTTTTATATAGTAAATGATTTTCTACAGTTTGAATCATTGATTAAAGGTCACAAAATTCAATTTTACCAATTGCTTAATGCCCTTCTACGTAGTTTTCAAGTATTTTCATTCTCTATGTTAATTTGCTAAAAAAATATATGGATACGTTAATTTTTCATTTACTTATTTTATGTGAGGAACACGTGATTTTGGCCCCCTGATACATAGAGTTGTATACATCCACGTGTCAGCATCCGATTAGCGGAAGCTGGATGAAATTATCTATTCTATATTATTCGTGTTCGTAAAGTTATCATACGATCTTCAACCAGCTGATCCAATTTCTCACAATCAACACAAAACCACCAAATCAACATCCACTAAAACCCTAAAATCACTTCAAATTCCACTTCTGCAACACAATCATGAGTGAATCATCAAAGGATTACAACCACCACCAGCACCATGACCACCATCAAGATCAGCAGCCACCGCCTCATCATTACGGCACTTTTCAAGGCGTAAACAGCTATCCACCACCGCATCCGCCGCCGGTCATCGGGTTTCCTCAGCCGGTGCCTCCTCCCGGAACCTCCGGTGGTCCGTCAGTCAGCCATTACGTTCACGGTTATCAGGCCGTTACAGGTATCGTAGTTTATCGGTGTTCGTTAGTTTATTTAGGTTGTTGATTTTGACTTGATCTGTTTTGAAGTAGTTTCGTTTGATGAGATTAGTTTGTGATGCTAATGTGGATGATTAGTTAATCTCTTGATCAGACTGCTATTAGGCTTTCTCAGTTAGGGTTTATTATGTAGTAAGGCGATTGGTTGCATTTATTGTGCCAATTAGTGCAAAATGCTGGTTTTTGTATTCAATTTATTATATAGATGGATATATACTGTTATGAGATCTATGGAGTTTGCTGTCTGCATCTCTAAATCACTGTATGATAAGTTTGTGAGATCACTTTCAATAGAGAGTAGATCATGAATCAATATGATATTGTGTGTGTGAAATGAATAATCAATTTCTAGGGCAAACCATGATGATGATGATGATGGGTAGTAATTGAATTTAAGAACTGTAGGTGTAGCTTCCAGTGGTTTATTTGAAACTTGATAGGCTTGGTTTGAAAAGGTGCCCCTGATGTGCGCCCAATGCACAAGGCGCTGAGCAAAAAACACATCAGGCTGATGAGGGCGTGCCTAATGTAGTTTTGGCGTGCCTAATGTAGTTTTGGGTCATATTTGATCAAAATTAGGGTCCGTAGGAGGTTTTATATGTAATTTAACCTAAAGGATGGAGAAATTATAAAAGATTATATATAAATCAGATGAGAGATATGTAATTTGTGGGTGTGGTAAAGCTTTTTGGTTTTAGAAATCAAATCAAGGTGATAGTAACGAACACACGAAGTGACGATGATAATATTGCATAATCATGCCTCTAATTGTTCACCTAAACAAGATCTTAATTATTTTGGATTTTAAATTGGTGTTGTATTTGATATGATCAATGGTTTTCAAGGTTATGCAATTGCTGAAGGAAGACCCGTAAGAGAGAGGCGACTTCCATGTTGTGGTATTGGTGTAGGCTGGTTCTTGTAAGTTGTTATCTATTCAAATACAAACAATTTGAATGCTAATTGGAGTTTATTAAGCTACCATTGATCATGGTTTAGCAAGTAATTAGGACTATTGATGTGCTAATTTGATCTCATCTTGGCCAAAATGTTTATAAAGGTTCATAATTGGTTTCTTCCTGGCTGGTATACCTTGGTATGTTGGAGCATTCATTCTAATATGTGCCAGATATGATCACCGCGAGAAACCTGGATATATCGCCTGCTTAATTGCTGTAAGATATTCCCACTTCTCATTTCATTGTTAAATAGAACTGCAAAAACAGCATAAGTACCTGCTCCTATAGCTACAATATTATACAAAAGGTGGTTATGTGATCTTTCTCTCTCGCACCACATTTCATCATCACTTTATACAAGTGTTTTAGTTATGTATTACATCTCGTGTGGCCGTGTTACAAAATGGCCATATTTATATGCAAGATTGAGCTCATGTATTTATAATACTTATAATGTAATGGTGCAGGCTATTGTTGGAACAATTGCTGTGATTTTTGGTGTTACAAATAACGACTGGGACTGGGACTAGGACCTGATCTGGAACAGAGTAAGGGTTGTTTGTGTCAGCAAGCCGGGGGAGTTATACAGAACTATGAAGTGGATCGATGCATATATGAAATCAATTCGATTCAATTGAATGGTGGTCTAAATTTATGGTGTTATTACAGTGAATTTGTAACATTGATCATGAATATAAAAGATTACTCTTATTCAACCATGATCTTCTGTAAGTGGAGAACATCAACATCTTGAGATTGTGCTTGGTCATATTATGTTAAATATTTATGTAATTATGTTATCCGTGTAATCATCCATTTTATCTTGTTACACTTTAGTGTCTCTAAATTTAAATTTGAGCTTCCTAAATTCATATTTACTTGTTAATCTTAAGTTTGCGAAAGGCTTTTTATTGATTGAATGCAGATTGATTTAGGGTATTAAATTAGATGAAGACGTAACGGTGGGTTTTCAGTTATAGCTGGTGGAAGAATTGGCAATAGAATTTCTGAACGGTAATATCTTTTCAGATCGATGGCAATGGGTTTAAAGTGCTAGACACAAACTCGGTCATAAAACGATATGTTATACCTAGTAATTATTTCTAAATACCAATTACATTCTTATGGGTAATGACTATAATAGTTTATTTGATGCATAATTAGATGTTCTAATAATGATTGTTAGTTTAAATGATTAAAATGAGATATTCAAATCCTACATGTAACAATTTTTTATTATTTAAGATGAGTTTCTTCTTCTTAATGATAATCTCAGGTTCAAGACCTCTTGATGCTACAAAATGTTGTTCATTGGTTCAACAAGTGTGACACAAAACTAAATAGAACCAAACATTTTAAGAAAAGATTCTCTTCTTGATTTTAGAATAATGAGTATTCTTTAAGTTTCTGCAGTTGTAACGTAACTAACAATCAAATATAAATTAAGGTCTTTGATCAATGTTCCTTCGTATTATTAATTATGAATTTCATGCCATTATGCATATTGCCTCAAAACATATATTTTAAACTATAAAACTCTTAGTGGGTGTTTGGGAGTTGTTTTTTCACTAACTTATAACTTTTTAATTTTTAAAAAGTTAAAAAATCATTTTATTTTTTGACAATATGATTGTTATGAGAGAATAAATTAACAAATCGCTCTATACTAACTTATAAACTTATTAGATAAGTCAATAAATAATTTTGAAAAGCAATACCAAACACACCTGTAAGTTATAACTTTCAAGTCAAAAGTCAACCTTAAACAAAACATTTCTAAGTAATTATATATATATATGGTTGCTGCATAACAGTTATGCAAATTGGACTAATCCTATCCGTTAAATACCAAGTACTTTTAATCTCAACCGTGTAAATTCGTCGGTTGAGACTTTGAGCGGTGGTTACAAGGCCTCCTCCGACCTTCCTTCCCCACGTTGCTACATCTCCTGAGCGGTTCCAAGTAGTTTACAGTGGTTCACACTCTCTTTGGTACCTCTGGCGATTTAGGTTTGTCACCTTTTTCCTCCCCAAGTCGCCAGGGATTTCATATTCCCTTCTCTCTGGCAGATGAAAGCATAAGGAAACTACACTCTTTCACACCCTGATTCTCGTGTTCTTCATCAATTCATATGAAGATGCCAAACAGTTAATCGCTTCTCAAACCAACATCATATTGCAATTTGGATTTGCATCTGATTTTATACTAATCTCCCTTCCCTTTCTCAATTTTCGATTTTAGATGGGAGGTACTAATCTCATTACACGGAATGGGTCAATACTAGGGCCGATTATTTCTTTGTATGTAATACATACTAGGGTTAGAACACAACCAAAATCAAAAGCTTGGTAACAGATCGAGAATGCACAGTGATGGGTTTGTGGAGGGTGAAAGAGAGATTAACGTGAGAAGAAACACTACCTACTTGCAATCCGCAACCATCAGAATTACCATACAGGAGCAGGGATTTCACGCGTCGCGTGATTTCAAAGGTAGGTTACAATTTTCAATTTCATTGTCTACTTAATGAGTGATTTTTTATTATGTTCAATTTTGGGTCCCAAATGGATGAAACGACAATGGAGCGTCAATTAAATATGTATACTTCAATCTTGGAAAGCTCTTTTGAATTTATGCGTATTTCATTTTTCCTCTATCTTTTTATGCTTCAAACAATTGACTAATTTGTTCAAAATCTTGTCTTTAGATGATACACATTACAAAGGACATGTTGCCAAGGAGTACACGACTTCCGTGACATATTGGATTTCGAAAATAGGAGTTTAACCCGTTGGATTTAAGTAATCCTTCACTTTGCTACAATGGTGCTACACATATTTTGCAGGTCCTAAAATACACTTGGATCACTGATGGCCAACAAATACAGTGAAGATTATCTAGGTGTTAGATATTAATTATGATGGAAACGAGTAAGAAAAGAAATCTTCTTTGAATCATAGTCTTTTTTATGAATTAAGTTTGGTGTTTAATCCATCTTAAACAAGATTTTGATGGTTTGGTTTGATTAAAGTTGAAACATCTACTGTTATATTTTGATATGAAGATGTTAAAAACTTTCTGATTCTAGGTATATTGCCATGGTAGAAATATTGTGTTAGAATAATTAGCCTTTTGGTTAGATCCTACAAAATGGGAGGTATTACACTTATACTTAATCTTTTGTTTCATGTTAAGAATGGATATTGCCAACACACATTATATGTATTAAACTTGCAAAATGTTCGATTATTATTTATGATGCAGTGAATGTGCAATCTTTTTCAAGGTCACCAACTAATTTCAATGTCTACACTGTATGTTTAAATGCATTGATTTTAGGTTTTCAAAAAATTTACAATGCTGAATATGATCCAAAACATAAGAAGTTTGATCCAAACAGATATAATATAGTGTTTCAAGTACCAGATGATTCCAAGACTCCTGATATTGTTGCAGTTGCCCTCAAGGTATGCTACCAAAGCAACTTTTTTAGAGAAAACTTTATATTTTTATCTTTTTGGTTGTGACTTGATGTACCTGTAACTATACTTGATCATGTTTTTATTTTGGTTTTGCAAGTAGGATACACACTCCATAGTCGAATAATACAACCTGCTTAAGTTGGTGTGAGCCTAAAGCCATAAAGCCTGGCTAAAATAATAGCTTGTGGATCGAAATATCACCTCTTAGCGATACTGTTCTAAGATTTATATATATTTTGTCTTCTTAGCAAAGGATAAGTCCTGGGAGGAAAGTTTTTTAAACTCTAAAAAGTCCTTAGATATGGTTGTGGTTGTAAACGTGCATATATTTTTCCTATTCAACTTATTATATCTAAGTATTTTCTTTTTGCAATCTTTTGTTGTAGGCAAAACAAATAGCAACGGAGAAACGTCTAAATGCAGCTCTTAAGACCAATGTGACTAAGTCATAAACTAGCTCAGACTCAACATAAGGCATCAAGTTTGTAGTTGTTACCAAGAACCTAGAAGAAATATTGAAATGTGATGCCTTAATTGAGGTACGTTAAAATAATAGAAAAATTACGTAAATGTATAACTTAAAAGGTATTTACCATTCTTTAAAATTTTCAAAATGACGTAAAATTTTCAAAATTACAAGGTACATTGTATTTTGAAAGTTTACTTACAGATGTTAATCGACCTATCTTGTATTATATTTTGAAGCTACTGTAGGAGTATTAAAATATCTTAGAGCTGTGTACTCACAGGAACCAACCAACCTAAGCTTATTGTTAGAGCTAAAATCATGTGCCTTGCCAAATTAAGTTGGGAATAGGCAACAACAATCATCTGTGAAGTGCTACAAGTTTATCTAATTAAAGTTGGTCAGACAAGCAAAGAGGCAAGGACCAGCAACATGAAACATTTTGTAATTTAAGGCCAATGAGGTATATGTAAAAGCTTGAGAGTTTTAATAATAGATCACACTTGTGCTTCACAAACCATTTTATCATGTTGTCCCTTTGGATTGGATTTGATGAAAAATATATTGAACCTAGAATGTATGCAGTTTGGATTTGATGAAAAATGTGTCGAATTTTCTATTTGCCAAAATTGAATTATAGTGTTTGTTCTTTCCAACTCTTAGCATTAAAGAAGCTATCACATTCAAAAAGAAAAAACAATATGTTTCATATGTTGATTATGTTGCAGAATCAATACTCGACACATCTTCCTTCATATTTTATGATTTTTGTAAAGTAGTTTGATTCTTTTTAAATTTCAAGCTTGAGTTCAATGTTAGATCTGATATGAAAAGAACAACGTGAGCAATAATTTATTTATTTGTGGCCTGAATGATTGCATGGTTATTCTATATATTTTCATGAATTTAATAAAAATAATAATTCTAGGCCTATATTGATGTATTGGATATTTGTCAATTGCAATAACATAATTAATACATAATTCAATCTCTATTTAATGGTTAATATGTTTTGTTCTTTGTTTTTGTCCCCTCTTATGTTGTTTGTCTAAATTTAAGTGTTTTTTTTAATTTATATTAAATGATTATATGAATAAGATTTTTTAGGTATGTAGTTTTTTTGTCTATCTTTAAAAGTGACACACTCTCACATTTAAATCGTTTAATAGTTATTGATTTTTATTGTTTTGTGTTTTTTTAATATAGTCGGTTATCTTTATACTAACAAGTTATATTAGTTTCAAACGATGTTTTTGTTTAAAATACAAAAAGAGATAGCTATGACATTTAGATATGAAACCATCCGGCCACCGGACGGACATAAAACTAGTTAAATACGTTATTAGAAATTTAACTAGATAAACCCGATTAAGTTAATCAATAATAATTTAACACATCACAGTCTTTTCTTAAACGAAAACTCAAAACACCCGTTTAACGTAATCCTGAAAACTAATTTACACCATACAAATATAGAAACTCGATCTGAAAGAGAGAAAAAAAACGACTTCCAAAATTAGGGCTCAAATCTCAAAATCCCAATTCGATTGATCAAAAATCAGTAGAACAATGCATCAGATTTCAAAATCAAGAATAAAAAAACAACAATCAAAGATCTGTATGTTACATATGGGGCAGTTCCCTGGAATTAAACACGACGAAAACCCTAGAGAACGTGCAAACCCTTGAGGCTGCCCCCATCCTATAACCGTAAATTGCTATCGGCCGGGTGAAATAGAGACCCCGATTCGAAAATAATCACGAGATCCCATTGGATCGGCCATCAATTCCAACAAAACAAAGCAACAAAACACCAAAATCAAACACAAACATAGACAGTTAGAGGATTAGAATAATGTGAACCCTCGATCGGTGCAAAGAGCAAATTGAAATTCTCACTTCGACGGTGGAGATCGAGGGTGGTGGTTTGTGTATGCCGGCAACGGAACTCAGGCAACATCGCCGGACGGCCGTCGCGTGGTTCTCTCAAAGGCAATTTGAGGGTTGTGATGATGGTGGTGTTGGGGTTTTATAGGGTGTGTTTTGGAAACCCTAAGGCCCAATGGGTTTTGTGGTTGTTTTAATTGGGCTGTAAGTTTTGTTTGTGGGGTTTTTAAGTTGTTATTTTTGTTAATAAACTAGAAATATATTATTTAGGGTATAATTGTTTGCTTAACAGCACATGAATTAAAAATATGTGAGTATGAGTTTTTATATTATATGAAATGGTTTCGAGTGGGTGTGAGTGAAAAATATAGGAAATGTTACTATTCATCTGTAAATTTAAGGATTCAGTGATCAACCCTTATAAATTTTTTAATATTTTTAAAAGTAGTTGTGTATGAAAGAGAGAGAAAATGTAATAAAAAAACTATAAAATATATTATTTAACTAAAAGAAGAGAGAGAAAATGATGATTTTCAATGTAATTATAAGAATAAAAATAAAGAATGGACGTGATTGCTCTAAGAGGAAATATTTGTTTTTATATTTATATTTAGAAGTTGCATTGTAGTTTTTGTAGTGAGATTGATTATTGCAATTTAAATTAATAAATATTGGGAGTCTCGTTTTAAATAAAATTAGTAGGTGAAGATGTTTATATTACCACTTTTTTGACATAATTTTTTAACAGGTTATTTACTCCTGAACACGATCTAATATTAGGATTGCAAGGCGGAGGAAAACCGGTTTTTGGAACCGAAACTGAAACCATCTACCCAAACAAAAACAGAACCTGTTTGGAATCATTACCTATACCAACCAGTTTGAAACCAATACAAATCATAGATTCATAACCGGTTAAAATTCCTCAATAGTTAAACCATTTAAAAACCAGAACCGAATCGTCAAAAACCGATCAGATCAAAAAAAATCAATAGACCAAAGAAAACTAAACTGGTTATAAAGTTGGGAAAAAGATGACATAAAAAAACAATCATTTGCCACCAAATAAATTTAAAGCATTTATTTTATCAATGCAAACAACAGAGAGCAAGAAGCTAAATTTCTTCACTAAACCTAAAAGTTTAACTACTATATATACTAAACAACCTAAAAGTTTAACTACTATATATACTAAACAAACTTGTAGATTAATTAATAATAATAATTGTATAAACACTAACTAAATAAGATAAACAAACAAAGATAAACAAACATACTAAACTCCTAATCTAATACGAACTATTTAGCCAATGAGTCCTAGATCAACTGGTTTAGGAGGAGGCATACTATTATTTTCCAAAGTGGAGGTCATGGGTTGGAGTCTCACTAGGTGCAATATGCTCCAAGTGGGCCAAGGGTTTTACCACAGTGAGCCTTTGGATGGTGGGTTTCCTTAGAGTGGTGGGCGAGCCGGGTCACCAGCGCTATTTGTGCTCGCGGGTATGTCTAGCATTTCGCCAATGGGTTTACCCAGATGACCGGACTTAAAAATTATTCGTTGGCGTTCAAAAGAAAAAATACAAACTTTTTAGATAAACTAATAATAGTGTACTCCTAAATGATAGTTATTAATTACTTAACTAACATAATTATCTCTTACCCTTTTAACTATTTTTATAATTACAAGATTAGTCCAAGCTACAACTCTATCATAAAATGTAACATTTTCTCTGATTGATGTAATTTATGCACAAACATGTGTTTCTCCTGCCTTTTAACCTCCAATCAGCAACGGTTTGGCTTCTTGAATCGACTCCTTTTATGCTTGCAAATTCTTCAAGAAAAAGGCTGCAAGTTGCGACGATGATTATGAACTTATGATGATACAAAGTGATCTGGTTTGATCTTTTCAAGCATCTTTAGAACCTCTAACATGTTTGGTCTTTTGGATGGATCTGGTTCTAAGCACATTAATGCTACAACAAATGCTTGATTAATCTCATCCATACGATAACACTCTAGTCTATTATCGACGTAATGTTCTTCCTTCTTATCATGAACAACTGCTTTCACCTGTTTTTGTATAACAATTCAAGTTACTTCATCACTGAAAAGATAGAAAAAGGTCAAAACTTTCGACTTTAAAAGACTTACCCATGTAACAAGCTTCGTCCCTTCTTCGATAAAGGCTTCATCTGACGGTTTTCTACCAGTTAAGAGCTCAAGTAAAACTACACCGAAACTATATACATCCCCTTTTGTGGTTGCTCGTCCAGTGTCAAAATACTCTGAAAACAACTGTTCCTTTGAATAATAGCAATTTCAACAGATTTACTTATGAACACGTTGATTTGGTTGTGCTTTATTCCAAACAGGTTAAATTTTAAAAAACTATATATTAGCTAAAAAGGGAACATATCAAATGGGTTGAAAGATAAACAACTAATCATTTTTATTTGAAGATTACATTGTGATTGATATAATAACATTTTTTAATCATAATTAACACATTTACCTTTACAAATAATACACTTCCATTGTAAGAAGAAACAAAATTTTAATTTAGGAATATATAGTAGTGTACAAACAATTCACCTCCAATCAGCTATTTGTATATAAAAATTATTTATTTCAACCCAACCTGACCCGGCCCATTTCGACCCATACTAAAAATATCACGTTTTAACCCGAACCCATTTGGATTTGTTTCCCAACACACTTGACCCGCCTGTTGTGCCATCTTTAATCATATGATCATATCCAAGATAGCATCTTTATGTTTATAGTAGATGTAATGAGACCATACCAGGGGCTAAGTAACCGAAAGTCCCAGCTACTAAAGTCGATACATGGGTCTTATCTTGCTCCATGAGTGTGGCTAACCCAAAATCAGAAACACGGGCCTCCATATTTTCGTCCAATAATATATTGCTCGATTTGATATCTCGATGAATTATATGAGGAATACAATCATGATGAAGATATGATATTCCCCTTGCAGCACCTATCGCGATTTTGTATCTTGTATCCCAATCCAGAGTTTTGTTCATTGTTCTTCCTGCATAATAACCAATGTAAACAATATGACTATTTGACAATCAAAGTCAACAGTGTTAAACTCCAACTTCAACTTTATGTAAAGATTCTTAATACTTGCAAGAAACTAAGACGACAATATTGAAAACTAATAATGTAGAATGAAAATTGAAAGATTTTAAGTGTTATGTTCATAATTTATAACCAACTGCATTTAATTATAGATTTATAAAGTCAAAGGTTTGACTTTCTAAAGTCAAACTCATACCATGAAGTAGTGCATCTAAACTTCCATTGGGCATCAACTCATATATCAGCAGATTATAATTAGGCGCGGCGTAATAACCATAAAGAGTAACTATATTTCGATGCTTTATATCCCCCATTGATTCCAATTCTCTCTCGAAACCTCGATCATGCTCTGTGGTTTCTCTTCTTAGCTTCTTGACAGCAAAAGCCATTGACTCGTTTATAGTCAGCCTATAAACCGTGCCATATCCTCCGAATCCAATTCTATCTTTGTTGGTCAACTTCATGGTTTTCTTCAAGAAAGTGTTTGATTTGAGGGACTTGATCTTTGGTGATCTAAACAACACCAATTTTCCACCTAGTATGCACGTCAAACACATGCACAGTAAATCTCACTCACACAGTAGGGTCTGAGGAATTTCAATAAATAACTAAAGGAATAAAATGAAATATGAATAAAAGTATTACCAGAAAAGCTATCTTGAATCACCAACTGCTTTCGTTGCCATCGACGATAGCATAAGATTGCTATTGTAATCTTTGAAATTACAAATGCTAATATGCATATTGTGATGTATAATCCGAGAAATCGGGTTTGACCCATTTTGTTATTGGTAGAAATGGGCTGAATGTTGAATTACTACTAATATGTATCCACTAAAAAATGGTGTGTTTCTGTTTCTTTGACTTTTGTCACAGTTTCAAAAGTCAAATGTAATAAAGAAATGATCACACACGCTGTGTGTTTCTATGATATTGCAGATATGAGCAAGAATGGTTGTGGGATATAATTGAGATCATTTGCAGGCAGCTGCACAAGAAAAAAGGTGATAACTTTATGTTATATCATTATACATTTGTTTGACATTCTGTTACATCTTGTGACTTGTGGGACCCGTAACGGATATGTGTCGGTTTCTCATTGGTATGGAGGTTTCGAAAGACATCTGTTGGGGCCTGATTGGTACAAAGGTTGCCAGCTGGTGAAGTCAGGTGAGTGAACATGTGTATGCAGTATGCACACAAAATACAAATGGAGCCAATATGTGTGGACTTTTTTAGACTATTTTACCCTTAGCCATCAATTGAACTCTTTCTTTCCTTTATGGTAATCTTAATAATCTGTTACAAGAAAATTCACACCCTGTTAACCAATTGGATCAGATAAAACACAATGGTCTTAAAGGAAGAAAACAAGTGGAAGATGGATTCAAACATTTGAATTCTACTAGAGCGCCTCAAGCGAGCTTGCGCCAATGTTAGAAGGTTGCAATTAAACTCTTTTTTGACCTTTCTTTTTCTCTTTGGGCAAATTGGTCCCTTTTTCCAGAAAAGGAAAGAAAGGATTGGCAACATGTGAAAAGCTTGTTGATTTTGGTAGAAGTTGGCAAGAGATTCATATTTTCAACAAGATATGGGCTTTTTGGTAAAATAAAGTGCATGGCATTTAATCAATCATGGCATATGGATGCCTAATCAACCAAATTTCTTGAACACTATTTTGGACAGTTTTCATTGATGGTACAGATGTCTATGATAGTAAGGGAATCTTGATGAGTTGAAAATATGGAGACAAAGGGTTTAATCATCATACATAATAATAATAATGGTAAATATTTTGATTGGTTTTAAAGACTAGGGTTAATACCGCAAAAAACATACTCTCATTTTTCAAGGAAAAAAATCCTTCTCTCAGTTAAAGATATTAAAGTATTTAAATTTGTTTAAAATACACATACTCGTAAAAAGATTAATATAGTGACAAATTACAATTCAAAGAAGAGGCATTCCACATGTAATGCTATCCATTTTTCATGATACAATTTCATGAATGAGAAATATCATATTCTTCACTCAGGGCTGTTTGACAATATCTAAATGATTAAGTGCTCAATCAATAAGAGTCTGTACTATTAAATGCTGAATCATTAAAAGATTTGAATCATTATGAGCTAGTATATTGGTTAACCTTTCAGAGGCAACTGTCTTTATCATTCAGACATTTGCTCGTGAAACAAACAGTCTGAATCATTAAATGTTGAACCATTCAAGCATCTAAACCATTAAGAGGCGGATTAAAAGGTTGTCAAATAGCCCCTAAAAATTGTCTTTCACAATAATATCTGATAAGTAAGATTTGAAGTAAGTGTTTCCATCGCCTTTTTGTCCAAAAAACTAATTCATCAAATAATGGATTACCATTGATATTGACACATTTGAATTCTAACATGACATCAATAATCTTTTTATCATATAAGATTGTCCAAATTTATATGTAAACATGAAAGCGTTCTACCCGAATAAAAATGTATAATATCACGTCAATAAAAATACAATCTACATTACATAGCCTCCACATATGTAAAGACGGTGCTAGTGTTGTCAAGTCGATGTCTATCGATGTTTTTGAAAAACGTTGTCAATTTTAAACTCGTTTGTGAAAAACATTATCAATTTTAAACAAATTTAAGACACTACATAAATTTTTTTTAAAAAGACGTATATATGTTAGGTTTTTTATGGTATTAACCTAAAAACCATTAACTTCCAATGTCCTAAAAGACAACCATCTAAACGCAATCGACATCCATATGACACAAACAGCTTATTTAGATATCCTTATTTCAATAAAGTTAAGAAAGTGTGCAATATACATAAGCTAAACCACCACTTTAAACTAAATTATAAGGGAAAACACACACTAGTATGAAAAAAAAAAAAAAAAAAAAAAAAAAAAACAAGAAAGTGGAAAAGAAGCTGAAAACAATGACATGTGTGATCATCCCATATGAAAAACACCAACCTCTCTATGAGACTGGCTCTGCATGAACTTTGAATCGATTGCTATCCGATCGTTTGACTGTTGCTGACCATGTGTTTGCTTGTAATACGGGTTACTGTTGACCAACCCTGGCGCCAATTTCCCGTCCGTTGACTTCTGTTGACCATGTGTTTGATCCACACTGTTGCTCCTATATGCATAATGTGGAGAAAGGCCAACTGTACTTGTGTTTCTAACAGTTAGCCTTTGATCATACACATCTTTCATGCTTCTGCTGCTCTCTAATGGAAGAACCGGACCCACAGCTCTTCCTGGTCATGTTTAACAAAAAGAATGACTTAATATTTAATACGCGCTGATTATCATGTATGCAGTTAAGAGTGAAAAAAAAGTATACTTACCTTTGGGCATTCTTGGTGGCGGCCGAGCAGCAGCACTGAAAATATTTCCGGTTGCATCCACATCTCCACCGCCATGAGACGTGTTGTCCAGCACTGGTCTGTTGTCGAATGCAGCCAAACACTGCTGCAGCTTGGGAGCAGTTGTGTTTGAAGCAACTGTTGACCTGAGTATACAAAAGATGACGTTAAAAGAAGAACTAACTTACCCTCACATAACTACAAATTTGGTCGAACTGCACGAAATAGATATGAACTTTATGCGTTTTCCTAATCTTAACAACCAACTTTAAACTAGACAGTAAAACAGAAACCAACTTACAATTTACTACCAAATCTCCAAAACCAACGGCGTTTTAGCTGATTTTACCTGTCCATTGCTGGCTTATGCCAGCCATCACATTAGACATATGTGCAAAAAAATGCTCATGTCTCGTCAGTAATAATCTACTACGTGTTGGACAACTCGTTAGTTGCTTAAGTCGGTCAGCAATAAATAAAAATAATGTGGCTTCTATTTTGTGCCTGCCTTAATACTTGTTAATATTACTGTTTCATGTGGTTTCCCATCATAAATTGCCAAATACAGATTAACTACATAACTTGCAGATGTTTTACCTCGGGACGGAAACATGTTTTCTTTCTGGAGGTATAACGGGCCCACTTTTGCCAATGTTTTCCTCAAGATAAGCAAACTGCCTCCTAAACTGACCAATCGCGCTGTGCATTGGAAAAAAAACATGTTACAACCGATGAATAACCCAATAGAGAAAACCAAAAGTGAATCAATTTCAAATATTAACAACCTAGGATAAAGGAAATTAGAACGGTCATTGCCAGCCATGTAATCTTTGAGCAACTGAGGGTGGTATTCTAGGATCTCGCGGAATATTAATTCTCTAATATCATCTTTTGTAACTCTACGTCTCTCAAACTCAAACTCCAATTTGGAAAATGAGTGACATGATGGCTCACGTTCGACTTTTGATAGTCCCTTGAAGTAAGGGTCGGCTAAGGCTTGTTCTGCAGTTGGTCGGTCATTTGGGTCAAATGCCAATAGTCTTTGTAATAGCTTAAGTGCCAATGGGTCAACTTCTAGAAACTTCTCAGAGAATGTTACAGGTTTCTTTTTACGCATCTCCATCAAGTATTTTCTTGCTTTGTCATTACGTACCTGCGTGAGGTTTAAGGAGTATCATATAAGCGGGTGTCTGGATATGTGATATTGAATGGTCACAATGCAATAATCAGTTGTAATAAACTGTGTTTCCAAGATAATTGGTTGTTTGAGTGTTTGACAATTATGAATATTTAACTAAGAAATCCCTCAAGTTTCAATATTTAGCGATAAAGTCTACATTTATTACTAATATAAATGTCCTTTCTTTCAAAATCACAAAAGTTCCTTTTTAGTGATAAAGGACTGTCTCTTTAGTTTTAAATAGTATAGAGAATACGTCAAAATACATTCCAGCAACTTGTATAGTTATATGCGAATTCAACGGAAGCCTATAGGCGTTCTTCTATACAATCACACTAAAGGAAATGACCAAAAAAGACATTCTTTTAAATTTTGAAGGTGTAAAAATATGACAATTTGTTTCCTTTCGTGTTACATGTAATAATAGTTCAACCCGAACACACACACAAAAAAAAAATCCATCACTGTGACTTTGGCTCACAATAATCAAATGATAATGCAATAATCAGTTGCATAAAGCACAAATGATGGAAATTTTCTTTGGGTGATAATGAGAGGACCCACCCATCCCCAACCCCCCTTCCTAATTTTTTTTTTAAAATAAATCATAATGAAGAATTTAACATACTCTAGATATAGTATCTGATGACGGTGTCCCAAGAAGATCGGTAATAAGCTCCAACTGATGAACCACACTTTTTCCAGGAAAAAGTGGTTCCCGGTCAATACCTCAGCAAATATACATCCAATGCCCCAAATATCTACAGCAGGGGTATACTGCAATACAAAACAAACAAAAAAAATCAGAGAAATCAGAATGACAAAAAAAAACATAACGATAAAATACTAACATCTGCAAACGGATTGACCGTATACTCAACTTTCATAAAATTCAATAGATCAACTCAAGGACTATTTTGACTTTATAGAAGGAGACTGTCGATATACTCAGGTGGAATATTCATTATAACTATACCTTTGAGTAAAAAGACCCGCATAGCTCAGGAGCCCTATACCATCTTGTTGCAACATAATCCTGCAATGTTTTAAATAAAACGAAGTGAAAGGTGTTATTCAATGTGCATTGCACAACATCAACATGATGTGTAATAATTGAATAGATAACCTACCGTCCAAAATATTGTTGTAGGGGTATCTGTAAATGCGGCCCTTGCTAACCCAAAATCGCATATCTTGAGTTTGCAATTTGCATTTGCTAATATGTTCTTCGGTTTCAGATCTCGATGATAAACATTTGCTGATTTCATATAAATTTGAATCAATTTCAGTTCCAAATAAGTTAAATATCAATCTCCTTTTTCATTTGTCTGATTTTAGTCAATGTAGCTTACTTTGTACATTTGAGTCATTGAATGATAGCTAAATGTCACTTCTTAGCCATTTTGTAACCCATGCATTCAACAATATGTTTAGCCTAACATTTTTATAAAACAAGATAAAATTTTATTTTAAAAATTATCACTTTTAAAAGCCGTTTTTAGACCTACAAAATGGCCCAATTAAGACAATAAACCATCTTTTAATTACTCATATGTACAATGACTAAAACAGGACAAATGAAAAAGTATGCTGGTATATATAAGCAAAAAGAACCGAATATGTAATCTATCAGCAATAGATAGATTTGATGTCAAATAGTTACCTGTATGCATATATTTCAAAGCTCGAAGCATTTGATAGAGGAAAAACCGATGGTGCTCATGAGTCAAGTCATCATTAGCCTTAATGACTTGGTGAAGATCTGACTCCATGAGCTCAAATACAACATAAATATCCTTAAAATCTCGTCTTGATGGTGGCATCATAATGCGTTTAATTTCAACAATATCAGGATGACGTAAAAGCCTAAGCAGCTTAATCTCCCGCAAAATTCGAATAGCATCCGATGAATGCTCAAAAATGTTTGTTATTTTCTTTATTGCAACTTTTTCACCAGTTTGTGTATCAACTGCTGCACAAACAACTCCATAACTCCCTTTCCCTATAATCTCTAGAATTTTGTAACGGTTTGATTCACCGTATTCAGTGAAAAACTCCACCTCTTTCGGACTCTGCATCATGTTCATACAAGCTCAGATCACAACAAACAACAATAAACTCAATAAAATCAACAATAAGATTAAATTCCCCAAAATCCTAAATCATAATGCACAATCATGATAACTACATAACAATTAGCAAATAACTGACAACTGATCACCATTAGTAAATCAACAGAATTCTCTGCTGCGGCCAGTAACTACTACATTAAAATTTTAAAGTTCAAATCTTTAACCCGAAATTTAAAATCCCCAAAACATAGCATATAGAGATTTGAATAACAGCATCTAAAACTCATAAAAATCCAGTAAACAACTGTAATCAGTGATGATGATCATGATTAGAACTCAAAGATTACACGAATTATACAAAAATTTAAGCAAGTTTAAACCTTTTTTCGCCGATCTTGCTGCATCTTCAACCTCCAACACTCTCTTGTTTCTCACAATCAAAATCAGATCAAAAAAACCCAAAAACCAAAACCCAAAACGGGAATTCAACAACAAAAGTATGTCGTCGGTTGTAATCCCAAAATCCAGAAACAAGTAAACAAAATCACCCGCATTTACCCACCAACAACAACTCACTAATCCAATTCTTGAAAACCCTAACCCTAGAATCCCAACGTCACCGACAGGGGCTAGTTCAAGAAAGATGACACCACAACACCATCATCGATACAACCAACGATGGATCGCACAATTGCAAGTTATCAGTGATAGATAGATATATAGATAGATGATGAGGTACTGAAGGATGAATTGTTGATGAAAATGGTTGGTTGTTTATCTCAAGATCTTGTGGTGGGCGACGATGGGTGATGAGAGAGAGTGTGTGGGGGTTGATTGATTAAATAGAAGGTAAAGGGGAAGTGGGTTGTGATTCACCGAGTACAGGTGAGTTTGTTTGCTTATTGAGTACGATGTTTGATGAGTTTGAAGGGTTAACCTTTGAATTGGATGTTTCATCTTATTGTATCGTTAGATGAATAATTTAAATGTTGAGACGAAAGACTTTTTATGTTTTACAAGTAAATGTACGACTCTATTTCGAAATATATATATTATTTTAATTAGGTCATATTATTTGTTTTCTAGTTAAGGCCGTATCCCAACTATGACAGAAGATAATCCATAACTAGAAACCCAAAATCTTTTTATATTTACATTTCTTGATATGAAAGACTATTGATCCTTAGCTTAAATGATTGAGGTGGGGTGTGTAAAACTATTAAATATATCAAGGTTTTAGTTTCGAGTATCACTTTAAGCAAATAATATTATAGGTGGAGACAATAGTTTTTTAGTTGTGGGTTTATTTCTTAAAGGGTTGGATGCGGTCTTAGTTGAAGAAAGAATATGAAAATTCAATTAAGATAATATATATTTTCCGAATATAGTTGTATTAATGTCTTAAGATGGGACATCTTGAAGGTTAAGTATCAGTCTTGTAACTAAAAGATTGAGTGTTCTAAGTTTTATAAAAACTAGTGGTGAGTGATTTAATATTATTTATTTATAATAAATATTTTAACAACAATTCTTAATTTTTTTACAATTAATACACAATAACATAAACCCTACGGAATTTAAGCTTCTAACATTTTGATTATGAGACGTATCACTTAACCACCATAAGATTATCTTATCTATCATACTTTAAAACTGGATGTACAACTATATTCTCATAGTTTCTAACATAATATTGGTTTTAGGGAAAACACCACCACGAATTAATTGGTTTATATTTATAATGTTTGAAATTCTTATTTTAAAAATAGCAGTCAACCCATGACGTGAAACACTCGAATCAAGAGGTCTAGAGGGCGGTGGCGGTGTTGTCAAGCGGCGTAGGGCCATGCCGCACCCTCGCAGCTGGTGTGTCCCATCCACCCTTACCGAGAGTATTTTGCTTATCATGAATCTTTGGGTGTTAGCATCATATAATCATTTAATGTTTATTTAGTATTATTTTACTCATCTTCGGAGCTACCATATGTATATTGGGGTCAAATGACCCCATCGTTAAATTTAGCTTTATGTGTGGTTTATGATCATGACAAGTGAGTGTCCCCCAATAAATTTGTGATAGCGACTCCATTAAAATTAAATAATATAAATGATAAAATAGAAAGTGAAGAAATGGGTGGTTGGTTGGTAATTTGGCGTGCAAATTGCTTGTTTATTGAACCAATCCTAGTCGTTTATTAGATGTATCTTTCATCTTTTTAATATTTTTACTTTTTAATTTATTTCCTTTTTTTAAAAAAAATTCACCAGAAGTGCTCCTATCTATTTTTTTTGGTCTTCTTTTGATTGAGCTTCACATATATTGTAACTTCATGTGGTGGCAATAACTTACCTACATGTATTTAGCTTTATGTACTCATATCTATTATATTTGTGTGTTATATTTATATATCGGAGAGTTTGATATTGCTCACAAAGAAAAGTTATCTCTTTTTATAATTTTTATACCGATCTAACTTCCGAGTATTAGAATAATCAATCAGTCTTGGTATTTTCATAAAATTTTATTGTATTACGAGACTGACCATACACAATCCAAACCGAAATTTTTGATGTCGGCTTGTTAGGGACATGGTAGAGTTGCACCTCTCCGAGCACACGGTCGAGGATAGGAGTGCGTGAAGGCGTAGAATTAAATTAAAAACTTTTAGTGGGATCTGTTGGTAGGAGGAGTATAGAAAGACATGAATACATGATGCGTGACCTCTAGTGTGATGTGTAGGTTATTAACATTTGTTATTTATATGTGAAGCATGTTGCTTATTGATGTATGCACTATTTTCAGGTAATTATGTTTATGCGTATGCTTATGAGATGTATGCACTATAGTATGGTTGTTATACTTATGAATATACGTATGAATATGCCCATGCTTATCCTAAACTCGTATGTAATATATACCTACGTGTTGTATGTTCTATAATCAGCTTGCTATCGTTTTCGAGTCGGGTGTTTCTTTGAAAACGGTCTCTCTATCTCTCAAGATAGAAAAAAGACCCGTCATCACCTATCCCTCCCAGATCCTACTTTTTAGTGGGATATACTGTGTATGTTTGTTTGTTTATTTGTTTGTTAGGGCTCCGAGCATTAAAAAATAGTAACTCCATATGAAATAAATTCTATGAAAAAAATAGGGTAACTTTGTAAAATAGTAACCAACTTTCAAAAGTGTCCAATTAGGTAACTCAAGTTTTAAAAGTGTTCTAGTTAAGTCACTCAGTTTTTATATTTTATATAAATTAAAAGCCTTAACATGTTTTTTAGTATGTTATACTTTTGATTTCAATTGGAAAATATTTTTCTCTATCTTTTGATGCTGATATGGAACGTTGACGTAAATTTTAGGTACTTTTTTTTCATAATTAACATGTTTTTTATTTTTTAATATAATTTTATATATTGCGAATTCTGACCAGCACTTTTTCTCCACCGTTACTTACTTGACATAAGAAAGTTTAATGATGACTCGATTTGATCATTTGATGGTCCAATGTGAGAAAAATATGTATGAGTGACTAAATTAAAACACTTTTAAAACTTGGTTATTATTCTGTGATATTTTTCCGAAAAAAATTCAACCCATTCCACTAATTTTACTAGACATGACATTATTGGAGCCACACATTGAAAAATCACACCAGAACTCAATATCTTAACGCGACTAAACTAGAGCAGTATCGAGATGAGTCAGTGTGACAAAGGATACAATGTAACCCCCAGCCCTAACCGGGGTAGGGCTGACGTGTCACATAAACAGTAAATCAGAGGTTCATAACGATAAGTTTAAAGTACTAAGATACACACAAATCCTTACATAGGCCCAAATAATTTAAATAAAGTCTTATCATCAAATACTATTAAATCTTATTAATCCAAATGTTCTCATCCTAACTTCTTGAGTTAACACTCTTCACTCGTTCCCCTAAGCCCCTTGAGTACCTGTTATAAAAATAAGAGAAAACAACAAAAGAAAATACGGCTGAGCCAAAGAATGCTCAGTAACGGAATAAACAATAGCAATACAATGATCAATAATGATAACAATGAGATGATCAAGTTGAAAATCAAATGATAATGATCATCTAAAAGGAATACCCATATGAGCCAATAACAATAACAATTAACAATGTGTACATAGCTGCAGTTCTAATGCACCAATATGTGAGATAGGAATGTGGGCACACACACCTAACCATCTCACCAATAACAATAACAATGATATCCTAGGATCGATCCATACGCCTCCTTTAACAATAATCAATATGTGTCACAACTTAGCACATAATAATAATGTAGAGACGCTGTGGTCTAATCGCTCTGCCACAGATAGAGCACGTCACTTGTGCCACAATGACGCCCTATGTCCCCATAGGTGGATGTGCTCGGGTATGGAGGTCAATGATACAATCAATCAAGCCAATATAACACAATAAGTTACACTAGTGCTCATAACCCTTAATCAAGGCCACTAGCTATAATCAATCATTTAGGAAGCATGTGACAATGAGTACAAACAAATAAAGGCTATCACATGCAAACAATATCAATTATACAATAAACACTTATAAAATAATCTTATGGATTTAATCACCAACAAGTCAAGTTAAGAATTCAAAATACCGATCAAGAACGAGAGGTATTCATGCTACGAGAGGGAAAGGTCGGAATCCGTACCTTATACGAATGACAATAATCAGAAACAAAGTCTAGGCTCGGTTAACGCCGTGAGAACCTACGATAACATAACGCAAATTATAGTTTGACAAATTCCAGTTCTGCCTCTGTCTTTTCGCACTCGTTAAAAATACTAAACGACGTCTAAAAATTCTGAAAATCTCCAGTTTACTAGATTAGTGAGTTCTGAACAACTTTCATTTAGAAAAGTTTCTGATTTGGATTGCCGAAATATGAGAAAAACGTGGATCTTTACAGCTGCGCAGAATTGCTAACTGTTACGAAAACGACTATTTAGAGGTCTAAACGAATGAGTTTCTCGATGTTTTATATACCAACAGATTCGTCTTTCGACGAACTTCGTCATGGACATAAAGTTTAACTGATTTGGATCTGTTATGATAAAGTTATGGCTTCCGTAAGTTGGCTGTAAAATACGGAACTAATCCACTATTTAAAACTTATTTTTAAACAAAATGGACTATTATAATGTTTGTTAATATTATATATAATCATAACTATCAGAAATTATATCTTATTCATTTACATAATATGTCAATATTATTTTGAAACATAATAATGATCCATTATTTAATTAAATAATAGTATTTTAACTAATTAATAGTGTTTTCTATAAACATTTTTATAGAAATATTAAAGCATTTAAATAAACAATTTCTATAAAATATGTAAATGGTCTTAAAAATAAAGAGTTTACAGAATTGGTTTTTATAATTTTAGGAAATTTTTCTATATTTTTATAGTATTAAAAAGCCTAAAAAAAATATTGGAGAGGGCCGGGTTCGAACCCGTGACCTCCTCCCCATAATCCCACACCCGAACCAGTGAGCCAAAGGCTCCAGATCGATTAAAACTCATCCCCAATTCCTTTTAAGCACTTAATCCTATTTCCCCCAAATCTAAGAACCCTAGTTTCAATTTGGATCAAATTGAAGTTCGATTCGTTGTTGTTAATGCTCACATTCATAGGGCTTTTGTTCCCTAGCTAAAATCGAGCGTGTGTGTGTGTTTAATTGTAATATAGTGTTGATTTGGTGGCTTACCTATTGATGAACAAGTCGCGGTCAAGGTTGATGATCGAATCATGCCCAAACGATGATTATAATCCAATTCTTTCAACAGGAAGTTTTCTAATGATGTTTTTGATCAAAACCCCACTGTTATTTCAACAAATGTTGCTCCGAACCGGCCCTTCGATTGAGTTGCAGGTCGCGGTCGAGAGGGAGATCGAATAGATAATTTGTGTTTGTTTCTGTTGAATTTGTGAGTTGTAAATGATTGGAAACAGGTATATGATCGATTAGGTACAGTTACTTGCATTATTATGTCGGTTTAGTGCGATTTTAGAATTGTAAAGCGGCCGAAAGTTGAGACAATGATTTGGATCGATCGCACTAACCATTTTTAAATTGAAGTGGGTGCGTGTGTTCGGTTTTGTTCACGAATCATTTGGGACCGGTTTCGTATTTTATAACCGGTATTTTGGGCGTTATGGGGTCGCCGGAGGCCGACCGGATTCCGGCCGGAATAGTGGATCGGAATCACGGGGAGAGAGACAGAGTGGTTTTTACCATTTTTACAAAATGGTCCCTCACTTACTGCTTTTATTATTTTGTGTTTAAATGTTGATAAAACAGTTTCCAAAAATTGCAATCTACCCCCTGGACTTATTAAAACATTCTTAATAAATTTTGTAAATTATTATTATTATTATTATCATTATTGTTGTTATTTTTTTTTTATTATTATTATTTTATTACGTAAACACAAAATAATAAAAGCAGTAAGTTGAGGGACCATTTTGTAAAATGGTAAAAACCACTCTGTCTCTCTCCCCGTGATTCCGATCACTATTCCGGCCGGAATCCGGTCGGCCTCCGGCGACCCCATAACGCCCAAAATACTCGGTTATAAAATACGAAACCGGTCCCAAATGATTCGTGAACAAAAACCGAACACACGCACCCACTTCAATTAAAAATGGTTAGTGCGATCGATCCAAATCATTGTCTCAACTTTCGGCCGCTTTACAATTCTAAAATCGCACTAAACCGACATAATAATGCAAGTAACTGTACCTAATCGATCATATACCTGTTTCCAATCATTTACAACTCACAAATTCAACAGAAACAAACACAAATTATCTATTCGATCTCCCTCTCGACCGCGACCTGCAACTCAATCGAAGGGCCGGTTCGGAGCAACATTTGTTGAAATTAACAGTGGGGTTTTGATCAAAAACATCATTAGAAACTTCCTGTTGAAAGAATTGGATTATAATCATCGTTTGGGCATGATTCGATCATCAACCTTGACCGCGACTTGTTCATCAATAGGTAAGCCACCAAATCAACACTATATTACAATTAAACACACACACACGCTCGATTTTAGCTAGGAACAAAAGCCCTATGAATGTGAGCATTAACAACAACGAATCGAACTTCATTTGATCCAAATTGAAACTAGGGTTCTTAGATTTGGGGGAAATAGGGATTAAGTGCTTAAAAGGAATTGGGGATGAGTTTTAATCGATCTGGAGCCTTTGCTCACTGGTTCGGGTGTGGGATTATGGGGAGGAGGTCACGGGTTCGAACCCGCCCTCTCCCAATATTTTTTTAGGCTTTTTAATACTATTAAAAATATAGAAAAATTTCCTAAAAATTATAAAAACCAATTCTGTAAACTCTTTTATTTTTAAGACCATTTACATATTTTATAGAAATTGTTTATTTAAATGCTTTAATATTTCTATAAATATGTTTATAGAAAAACACTATTAATTAGTTAAAATACTATTATTTAATTAATAATGGATCATATTATGTTTCAAAATAATATTGACATATTATGTAAATGAATAAGATATAATTTCTGATAGTTATGATTATATATAATATTAACAAACATTATAAATAGTCCATTTGTTTTAAAAATAAGTTTTAAATAGTGGATTAGTTCCGTATTTTTACAGCCAACTTACGGAAGCCATAACTTTATCATAACAGATCCAAATCAGTTAACTTTATGTCCATGACGAAGTTCGTCGAAAGACGAATCTGTTGGTATATAAAACATCGAGAAACTCATTCGTTTAGACCTCTAAATAGTCGTTTTCGTAACAGTTAGCATTCTGCGCAGCTGTAAAGATCCACGTTTTTCTCATATTTCGGCAATCCAAATCAGAAACTTTTCTAATGAAAGTTGTTCAGAACTCACTAATCTAGTAAACTGGAGATTTTCAGAATTTTTAGACGTCGTTTAGTATTTTTAACGAGTGCGAAAAGACAGAGGCAGAACTGGAATTTGTCAAACTATAATTTGCGTTATGTTATCGTAGGTTCTCACGGCGTTAACCGAGCCTAGACTTTGTTTCTGATTATTGTCATTCGTATAAGGTACGGATTCCGACCTTTCCCTCTCGTAGCATGAATACCTCTCGTTCTTGATCGGTATTTTGAATTCTTAACTTGACTTGTTGGTGATTAAATCCATAAGATTATTGTTATAAGTGTTTATTGTATAATTGATATTGTTTGCATGTGATAGCCTTTATTTGCTTTGTACTCATTGTCACATGCTTCCTAAATGATTGATATAGCTAGTGGCCTTGATTAAGGGTTATGAGCACTAGTGTAACTTATTGTGTTATATTGGCTTGATTGATTGTATCATTGACCTCTATACCCGAGCACATCCACCTATGGGGACATAGGGCGTCATTGTGGCACAAGTGACGTGCTCTATCTGTGGCAGAGCGATTAGACCACAGCGTCTCTACATTATTATTATGTGCTAAGTTGTGACACATATTGATTATTGTTAAAGGAGGCGTATGGATCGATCCTAGGATATCATTGTTATTGTTTATTGGTGAGATGGTTAGGTGTGTGTGCCCACATTCCTATCTCACATATTGGTGCATTAGAACTGCAGCTAATGTACACATTGTTAATTGTTATTGTTACTGGCTCACATGGGTATTCCTTTTAGATGATCATTATCATTTGATTTTCGACTTGATCATCTCATTGTTATCATGATTGACCATTGTATTGCTATTGTTTATTCCGTTACTGAGCATTCTTTGGCTCAGCCGTATTTTCTTTTGTTGTTTTCTCTTATTTTTATAACAGGTACTCAAGGGCTCAGGGGAACGAGTGAAGAGTGTTAACTCAAGAAGTTAGGATGAGAACATTTGGATTAATAAGATTTAATAGTATTTGATGATAAGACTTTATTTAAATTATTTGGGCCTATGTAAGGATTTGTGTGTATCTTAGTACTTTAAACTATCGTTATGAACCTCTGATTACTGTTTGTGTGACACGTCAGCCCTAACCGGGTTGGGGTGTTACAGCTATGGTATCAGAGCTTAGGCTCCTTCCTGTAGAAAACTTAAACTAAATAAATTAAGACATGTGAGGATTGGGTAGACATTGGGTTAGGTTCTCTATATTATATGGCTATTTTCTAATTCACGTTGTTCTGATTAATGTGAAATGTTTTCATTTTAGATGCCTCCCAGCCGTAATTCACGAAATTCTAGCGGGTCGAATGGACCTGATCCAAACCTTGTTGGTGCTATGACCCAAGCACTTACCGCTATACTACCGACTTTGATTGATGCGGTACGAAATCCGAATCCGAATCCAAATCCAAACCCAAATCCGGATCCGAATCCAAACCCAAATCCAAACCTGAATCCAAACCCAACTGGTGCAGATGTTTGGCTAGCGCGATTTCAAAAGCAAAAACCACGATCATTCACTAAGGCGGCTACACCTGCAGTGGCCAAAGACTGGATCGCTCACATTGAGAAAATTTTTACCGTGCTTAGAGTTGATCAGCAGTACAGGGCGGGTTTAGCTGCTTATAAGCTGGAGGAAGATGCTCAAGTATGGTGGGAGAATGTGGTAGCTGAAAGAGGAGGCGAACAGTTCATGGAGACTCTATCTTGGAATGATTTTCGTTCCATATTCTTCGACAAGTATTTTACGAATGTGGATAAAGCAGCATACAGGCGGGAGTATGATAACATCCGTCAACGAAACGATGAATCACTCACTGATTTTACAGACCGGTTTTATCGACTGTTGGGATTTCTAGGTTCTTCTGCTGGACCACCTGAGGAACGGGCTGAAAAGTATCAATGGGCAGTATGTGATCGGATTCGTAAGGCTATTATTCACTCCACTTTCAACAATGTTGAGGAAGCAGTTAGGGCTGCAAAAAGGGTGGACCTGGAGAGAAAAGAATTTTTGTTAAAATTTGAGGATAATAAGAAGCGCAGTAGAGATGGGACTCGTATTCAGGCTGGCGGTGAGTCATCTCAAGGATCTGACCGAAATGGAAATGATCGTCAGAAAAATCAAGGATCGGGGAAGAACACTAAGCCATGGCATGGTAAGACTCGAAGTCAAGGTCAAATGATAACCTATCAACAACCAATTGCAGCTCAACCGGTGAATCAAAAAGGCAATCCTTCCAGACATCCGATGTGTACTCATTGTGGAAAGCATCATCCCGGAACTTGTCGTCGACTTACAGGAGCTTGTCTTGGTTGTGGAGATATGGGGCATAGGGTTAGTCAATGCCCAAAGGCGAGGAACCGACCAGAGAATGATGCTAAGGGAGCCAATGCGCCACCCACTACTGGAGGCCGAGTATTCGCACTAACTGCAGGGGAAGCTGCTAATGCTCCAGGTACATCTTCCCGCACAATTCATTCTAATAATCATAATCTACTTCCATTGATTCTAGTTTTACCGTCGTTAGTATCTCATTAGTTATCAATATATAGGTACGATTTGTGGTATACTTCGTTATGGTGACTATGATGTTTGTATTGTTTGATACTGGCTCCACACACTCTATAGTATCTCATCTATTCACAAACCACCTTACGATCATGCCTACCGCTCTAGAGCCTACATTAGTGATTTCTACTCCTGTTGGAGAATCGATTGTTATTTCACAAGTATACCAAAACTGTCCTATTCAGATCGAATCAATCATTAGAGAGGTTGACCTATTTCCTATGCACATGGGTGATTTCGATATTATTCTTGGCATGGATTGGTTAACACGACACCATGTTACCATAGAATGTCAAACTCGTCGTGTGCTATTTGGAGATCCTATGAATCCTGACTTAGTTTACCAAGGGAGTCTACCTCGGAAACCTCTCAAAATTATCTGCTCTGAAAGCCCAAAAGCTTATATTCCGTGGATGTGAGGGATTCTTAGCTTCTATAAAAGATACATCAGCGGATACTCCTCGTATTGAAGACTTTCCTATTGTTCAGGAATTCCCTGATGTCTTTCCTGAAGAACTTCCAGGGTTACCACCTGAGCGTGATGTCGAGTTTACTATTGATTTAATCCCCGGGGCGGAACCTATTTCTAAGGCACCTTATCGGATGGCTCCAGTAGAGTTAAAGGAATTGAAAGAACAACTGCAGGAGTTATTACAACTCGGATTCATTAGACCAAGTGTTTCACCATGGGGAGCACCGGTATTATTTGTGAAGAAGAAAGATGGTAGTATGCGTCTATGCATCGACTACCGAGAGCTTAATAAGATTACTATCCGGAACCGCTATCCGTTACCGCGTATTGATGATCTCTTCGATCAACTACAAGGAGCAAAGTTCTTCTCTAAGATCGACCTTAGATCAGGATACCATCAATTGAGGATCCGAGATCAAGATGTTCCTAAGACAGCATTCCGCACCCGTTACGGTCACTATGAGTTCCTAGTTATGCCTTTTGGCTTGACCAATGCTCCAGCTGTCTTTATGGACCTCATGAACAGAGTGTTCCATGAGTATTTAGACCGCTTTGTAATTGTTTTTATCGATGACATCTTGGTATTCTCTAAAAGTAGAGAGGAGCATGAAGACCACCTTCGCACGACTTTGGAGACCTTACGCCAAAAGAAGTTGTATGCCAAATTTTCTAAGTGTGACTTTTGGCTTGAACAAGTGGCATTTTTAGGCCATGTTGTATCAGCCAAAGGTATCACTATGGATCCGGCAAAGGTGGAAGCTATTACTAAATGGCCTCGACCGACATCCGTCACTGAAGTTCGTAGTTTTCTTGGTTTAGCGGGCTATTACCGACGTTTTGTGGAAGGTTTCTCTCGTGTAGCATTACCTCTAACTCAACTATTGAGAAAGGGTGTAAAATTTACGTGGAACGAGGATAGAGAAAAGAGTTTTGAGGAACTGAAGAAAAGACTGGTATCTGCCCCTATTCTTACGTTACCTTCGGGTTCTGGCGGATACCAAATTTATAGTGATGCATCAAAGAAGGGACTCGGTTGTGTTCTTATGCAGCATGGTAAAGTTATTGCCTATGCTTCCCGACAACTTAAACCGTACGAAGTAAACTACCCAACACATGACTTAGAGCTTGCAGCTGTAGTGTTTGCATTAAAGATTTGGAGACATTATTTGTATGGAGAGACATGTGACATCTTTACTGATCATAAGAGCCTTAAGTATATTTTCACTCAAAAGAACTCAATATGAGGCAGAGGAGATGGTTAGAACTACTCAAGGATTACGATGCCAACATCCAGTATCATCCGGGCAAGGCGAATGTCGTGGCAGATGCTCTCAGTCGAAAGAGTGCAGGTGGAGTAGCATGTCTTCAAATCCAACCACAGATTATCTCAGATCTGGATAGAATGGAAGTTGGGTTACAGCTTGGTGAGTCTAACGGTTATCTAGCCAAGATGAGGATAGAATCTGATCTTATTACACGGATCAAGGAAGCTCAGAATCAAGATGGAGAACTTTGGGCGATATTACAAAATTTGAAGATAGGGAAACAATCTGAGTTTCGAGTTGATGAACAAGGAGTTATCTGGTGTGGAAATAGATTATGTGTGCCAAATGACTCAACCCTTCGTGACTCCTTATTAGCAGAGGCACACAGTTCACCATTCTCTATTCACCCGGGAGCCACTAAGATGTATAGAGATCTAAGGCAGAACTTTTGGTGGAGTGGTATGAAAGAAGACGTAGCTAAATATGTGAGTCATTGTTTAACTTGTCAGTAAGTAAAGATTGAGCATCAAAGAGCTAGTGGATTACTGCAACCATTAGATATTCCTGTGTGGAAATGGGATGATATTTCCATGGACTTTGTTACAGGCCTACCAAAAACATTCAAGAAGAACGACGCCATTTGGGTCGTAGTTGATAGACTCACAAAGTCGGCTCACTTCTTGCCCATCCAACAGGGTTACTCAGTTAGCAAATTATCAGAGATATTTCTGCAAGATATTATTCGACTTCATGGCACGCCATCATCGATTGTATGTGATAGAGATCCGCGTTTCACGTCACGCTTTTGGAAGGGTTTCCAAAATGCTTGGGGAACCAAGTTAAGATTTAGTACCGCCTTCCATCCGCAGACTGACGGACAATCTGAACGCACTATTCAGACCTTGGAGGATATGCTTAGAGCATGCGCACTCGAATGGACAGGAAATTGGGATGAGTATCTATGCTTAGTGAGTTCGCGTATAATAATAGTTGGCAGGCTAGTATAAATATGGCCCCGTTTGAACTTTTATATGGTCGAAAATGTAGAGCACCGATATGTTGGAATGAGGTTGGAGAGAAGATAATCGAAGGACCGGAATTGGTTAGAATTACTAATGACAAAGTTGCCGTTGCCAGAGAGAAGTTAAAAGAAGCCCAAACTAGACAAAAGAGTTATGCCGATCAACACCGACGAGCGTTGGAATTTAGAGTCGGAGATCATGTGTTTCTCAAAGTGTCACCTTGTCGTGGCATACGTCGATTTGGAATTAAAGGAAAGTTAAGTCCACGTTTTATCGGTCCGTTTGAGATTCTTGAAAGGGTTGGAGAAGTCTCGTATCGTTTAGCATTGCCACCGCAACTCTCTCATGTTCATAACGTTTTTCATGTCTCCTTGTTGAGGGGATACAACTATCATCCGTTGCACGTTATTAGTTACCCTCTTCACGCGATTCAAGAAGATCTTTCTTATGAAGAAGAACCTGAAGCTATTATTGATCGTCAAGAACGAGTTATGAGACGCAAGTCTATACCGTTCGTTAAAGTTTTATGGAAAAATCATTCGGAACGCGAGGCGACATGGGAGACAGAAGAAATGATTCGTTCACAGTATCCATACTTATTCGACAACTAAGTGTATGTTTTCTAAGCCTAACTGTTAGTGATTACTCTATTCGTAATTGGTGTGTGCTTAAAGAAGTATTATTTTCACCGTATTGTATTTCCTGAAAGGTTCATGCTACATTATTTAGAATTTCGAGGACGAAATTGTTTTAAGGGGGGTAGAATTATAATACCCGTAATAAAATAATAATAATAAAAAAAAAATAACAACAATAATGATAATAATAATAATAATAATTTACAAAATTTATTAAGAATGTTTAATAAGTCCAGGGGGTAGATTGCAATTTTGGAAACTGTTTTATCAACATTTAAACACAAAATAATAAAAGCAGTAAGTTGAGGGACCATTTTGTAAAAATGGTAAAAACCACTCTGTCTCTCTCCCCGTGATTCCGATCCACTATTCCGGCCGGAATCCGGTCGGCCTCCGGCGACCCCATAACGCCCAAAATACTCGGTTATAAAATACGAAACCGGTCCCAAATGATTCGTGAACAAAAACCGAACACACGCACCCACTTCAATTTAAAAATGGTTAGTGCGATCGATCCAAATCATTGTCTCAACTTTCGGCCGCTTTACAATTCTAAAATCGCACTAAACCGACATAATAATGCAAGTAACTGTACCTAATCGATCATATACCTGTTTCCAATCATTTACAACTCACAAATTCAACAGAAACAAACACAAATTATCTATTCGATCTCCCTCTCGACCGCGACCTGCAACTCAATCGAAGGGCCGGTTCGGAGCAACATTTGTTGAAATTAACAGTGGGGTTTTGATCAAAAACATCATTAGAAACTTCCTGTTGAAAGAATTGGATTATAATCATCGTTTGGGCATGATTCGATCATCAACCTTGACCGCGACTTGTTCATCAATAGGTAAGCCACCAAATCAACACTATATTACAATTAAACACACACACACACTCGATTTAGCTAGGGAACAAAAGCCCTATGAATGTGAGCATTAACAACAACGAATCGAACTTCAATTTGATCCAAATTGAAACTAGGGTTCTTAGATTTGGGGGAAATAGGGATTAAGTGCTTAAAAGGAATTGGGGATGAGTTTTAATCGATCTGGAGCCTTTGGCTCACTGGTTCGGGTGTGGGATTATGGGGAGGAGGTCACGGGTTCGAACCCGGCCCTCTCCCAATATTTTTTTTAGGCTTTTTAATACTATTAAAAATATAGAAAAATTTCCTAAAAATTATAAAAACCAATTCTGTAAACTCTTTTTATTTTTAAGACCATTTACATATTTTATAGAAATTGTTTATTTAAATGCTTTAATATTTCTATAAAAATGTTTATAGAAAACACTATTAATTAGTTAAAATACTATTATTAATTAAATAATGGATCATTATTATGTTTCAAAATAATATTGACATATTATGTAAATGAATAAGATATAATTTCTGATAGTTATGATTATATATAATATTAACAAACATTATAAATAGTCCATTTTGTTTAAAAATAAGTTTTAAATAGTGGATTAGTTCCGTATTTTTACAGCCAACTTACGGAAGCCATAACTTTATCATAACAGATCCAAATCAGTTAAACTTTATGTCCATGACGAAGTTCGTCGAAAGGCGAATCTGTTGGTATATAAAACATCGAGAAACTCATTCGTTTAGACCTCTAAATAGTCGTTTTCGTAACAGTTAGCAATTCTGCGCAGCTGTAAAGATCCACGTTTTTCTCATATTTCGGCAATCCAAATCAGAAACTTTTCTAAATGAAAGTTGTTCAGAACTCACTAATCTAGTAAACTGGAGATTTTCAGAATTTTTAGACGTCGTTTAGTATTTTTAACGAGTGCGAAAAGACAGAGGCAGAACTGGAATTTGTCAAACTATAATTTGCGTTATGTTATCGTAGGTTCTCACGGCGTTAACCGAGCCTAGACTTTGTTTCTGATTATTGTCATTCGTATAAGGTACGGATTCCGACCTTTCCCTCTCGTAGCATGAATACCTCTCGTTCTTGATCGGTATTTTGAATTCTTAACTTGACTTGTTGGTGATTAAATCCATAAGATTATTGTTATAAGTGTTTATTGTATAATTGATATTGTTTGCATGTGATAGCCTTTATTTGCTTTGTACTCATTGTCACATGCTTCCTAAATGATTGATTATAGCTAGTGGCCTTGATTAAGGGTTATGAGCACTAGTGTAACTTATTGTGTTATATTGGCTTGATTGATTGTATCATTGACCTCTATACCCGAGCACATCCACCTATGGGGACATAGGGCGTCATTGTGGCACAAGTGACGTGCTCTATCTGTGGCAGAGCGATTAGACCACAGCGTCTCTACATTATTATTATGTGCTAAGTTGTGACACATATTGATTATTGTTAAAGGAGGCGTATGGATCGATCCTAGGATATCATTGTTATTGTTTATTGGTGAGATGGTTAGGTGTGTGTGCCCACATTCCTATCTCACATATTGGTGCATTAGAACTGCAGCTAATGTACACATTGTTAATTGTTATTGTTACTGGCTCACATGGGTATTCCTTTAGATGATCATTATCATTTGATTTTTGACTTGATCATCTCATTGTTATCATGATTGACCATTGTATTGCTATTGTTTATTCCGTTACTGAGCATTCTTTGGCTCAGCCGTATTTTCTTTTGTTGTTTTCTCTTATTTTTATAACAGGTACTCAAGGGGCTCAGGGGAACGAGTGAAGAGTGTTAACTCAAGAAGTTAGGATGAGAACATTTGGATTAATAAGATTTAATAGTATTTGATGATAAGACTTTATTTAAATTATTTGGGCCTATGTAAGGATTTGTGTGTATCTTAGTACTTTAAACTATCGTTATGAACCTCTGATTACTGTTTGTGTGACACGTCAGCCCTAACCGGGTTGGGGTGTTACAGTTACCCGGTTAGGGCTGACGTGTCACACAAACAGTAAATCAGAGTTTCATGGATAATAAAATTTAAAGTGCTAAGATACACACCAATCCTTACATAGGTCCACATAATTTAAATAAAGTCTTAAAATCAAAGTACTTATTAAATCTTATTAATCCAAATGTTCTCATCCTAACTTCTTGAGTTAACACTCTTCACTCGTTCCCCTGAGCCCCTTGAGTACCTGCTATAACAATAAGAGAAAACAACAAAAGAAAATACGGCTGAGCCAAAGAATGCTCAGTAACGGAATAAACAATAGCAATACAATGGTCAATCATGATAACAATGAGATGATCAAGTCGAAAATCAAATGATAATGATCATCTAAAAGGAATACCCATATGAGCCAATAACAATAACAATTAACAATGTGTACATTAGCTGCAGTTCTAATGCACCAATATGTGAGATAGGAATGTGGGCACACACACCTAACCATCTCACCAATAAACAATAACAATGATATCCTAGGATCGATCCATACGCCTCCTTTAACAATAATCAATATGTGTCACAACTTAGCACATAATAATAATGTAGAGACGCTGTGGTCTAATCGCTCTGCCACAGATAGAGCACGTCACTTGTGCCACAATGACGCCCTATGTCCCCGTAGGTGGATGTGCTCGGGTATGGAGGTCAATGATACAATCAATCAAGCCAATATAACACAATAAGTTACACTAGTGCTCATAACCCTTAATCAAGGCCACTAGCTATAATCAATCATTTAGGAAGCATGTGACAATGAGTACAAAGCAAATAAAGGCTATCACATGCAAACAATATCAATTATACAATAAACACTTATAACAATAATCTTATGGATTTTATAACCAACAAGTCAAGTTAAGAATTCAAAATACCGATCAAGAACGAGAGGTATTCATGCTACGAGAGGGAAAGGTCGGAATCCGTACCTTATACACGAATGACAATATTCAGAAACAAAGTCTAGGCTCGGTTAACGCCGTGAGAACCTACGATAACATAACGCAGATTATAGTTTGAAAAATTTCAGTTCTGTCTCTGTCTTTTCGCACTCGTTAAAAATACTAAACGACGTCTAAAAATTCTGAAAATCTCCAGTTTACTAGATTAATGAGTTCTGAACAACTTTCATTTAGAAAAGTTTCTGATTTGGATTACCGAAATATGAGAAAAACGTGGATCTTTACAGCTGCGCAGAACTGCTAGCTGTTACGAAA
Source organism: Flaveria linearis (assembly GCA_024085815.1). NCBI lineage: Eukaryota > Viridiplantae > Streptophyta > Magnoliopsida > Asterales > Asteraceae > Flaveria > Flaveria linearis. The sequence goes on from CM044001.1 coordinate 5,606,064, forward strand.
ACGACTATTTGGAGGTCTAAACGAATGATTTTTTCGATGTTTTATATACCAATAGATTCGTCTTTCGACGAACTTCGTCATGGACATAAAGTTTAGCTGATTTGGATCTGTTATGATAAAGTTATGGCTTCCGTAAGTTGGCTGTAAAATACGGAACTAATCCACTATTTAAAACTTATTTTTAAACAAAATGGACTATTTATAATGTTTGTTAATATTATATATAATCATAACTATCAGAAATTATATCTTATTCATTTACATAATATGTCAATATTATTTTGAAACATAATAATGATCCATTATTTAATTAAATAATAGTATTTTAACTAATTAATAGTGTTTTCTATAAACATATTTATAGAAATATTAAAGCATTTAAATAAACAATTTCTATAAAATATGTAAATGGTCTTAAAAATAAAAAGAGTTTACAGAATTGGTTTTTATAATTTTTGGTAATTTTTACAAAATTTTAAATGGTTAAATAGGCTTTTAAAAAAAATGGCAGGAGACCGGGTTCGAACCCGTGACCTCCTGCCCAAAATCCCTCCCACTAACCAGTGAACCAAAGGCATATAGCCGCATTGAACTCCCGCTTCTAATTGTTTTAAGCTGTCCCAACTAAACACCCCCAAATCATTCGAACCCTAAATCGATTTTGGATCAAATTGATCTATCAACAGATTACGATAATGAAATTAAGCTTAGGGTTTTTAATCCCTATGTAATTCGAGTATAATGCTATGTTCAATTACCTGCTAACCAATCCCGAACCCCAAAATCCCCAAATTCGAAAACGTATAAACCCTAGAAACGATTTCACTTCAATTGAGCATCAAAACGATGTTAATAGCAAAATTAATGATGGGGCTTTCATTCCTAGTATAGAATCGAGTATGTAGGTGTTTCGAATTACCTATATGGTGTTCGTTTGAAGTTAAACCCAATGAAGAACAGGTCGCGGTCACGGTGATGGTCGAATCAAGCTCAAACGATGATTGTACCCAAATTAAACTTGTATACAGCTTCGGATGATGATCAAGAGCAATAGCCCCTTATCAACTCGATTGAAATCGATCGGAGGTTGTTTGAAAAGTGAGTTGCAGGTCCGAAGGTGATGGTGGTCGAATGAACTGTTTTTGGGCGTTTTTAGATGCAATTCAACGCAAGGGAATCTTAATAATGATTAAAAGTTCGATATTGCGGTATTATTTTGATTATTAAACATGTTAGTGCGATCGATCGGATGTAAAGTCTTGAAATCGTGGTGTCGACGGGAAGAAGAAGAAAGCAGTGGATTTTTTTAATATTTACACATTAGTCCCTGTGGTTTAATCTCTTTTTATTTTAAGCACAAACTTAATAATTTAAGTTTCTAAAATGGCACAATACCCCCTGAACTATTATTGTTATTATTATTATTATTATTATTATTATTATTATGATTTTTATTATATTATTATTATCTATTACGGGTATTATAATTCTACCCCCCTTAAAACAATTTCGTCCTCGAAATTCAATATAATGTAGCATGAATCCTTCAGGAAATACAATACGGTGAAAGTAATACTGCTTCAAACACACACCATTTACGAATAGAGTAGTCACTAACAGTTAGGCTTAGAAAACATACACTTAGTTGTCGAATAAGTATGGATACTGTGAACGAATCATTTCTTCTGTCTCCCATGTCGCCTCGCGTTCCGAATGATTTTTCCATAAAACTTTAACGAACGGTATAGACTTGCGTCTCATAACTCGTTCTTGACGATCAATAATAGCTTCAGGTTCTTCTTCATAAGAAAGATCTTCTTGAATCGCGTGAAGAGGGTAACTAATAACGTGCAACGGATGATAGTTGTATCCCCTCAACAAAGAGACATGAAAAACGTTATGAACATGAGAGAGTTGCGGTGGCAATGCTAAACGATACGAGACTTCTCCAACCCTTTCAAGAATCTCGAACGGACCGATAAAACGTGGACTTAACTTTCCTTTAATTCCAAATCGACGTATGCCACGACAAGGTGACACTTTGAGAAACACATGATCTCCGACTCTAAATTCCAACGCTCGTCGGTGTTGATCGGCGTAACTCTTTTGTCTAGTTTGGGCTTCTTTCAACTTCTCTCTGGCAATGGCAACTTTGTCATTAGTAATTCTAACCAATTCCGGTCCTTCGATTATCTTCTCTCCAACCTCATTCCAACATATCGGTGCTCTACATTTTCGACCATATAAAAGTTCAAACGGGGCCATATTTATACTAGCCTGCCAACTATTATTATACGCGAACTCAACTAAGCATAGATACTCATCCCAATTGCCTGTCCATTCGAGTGCGCATGCTCTAAGCATATCTTCCAAAGTCTGAATAGTGCGTTCAGATTGTCCGTCAGTCTGCGGATGGAAGGCGGTACTAAATCTTAATTTGGTTCCCCAAGCATTTTGGAAACCCTTCCAAAAGCGTGACGTGAAACGCGGATCTCTATCACATATAATCGATGATGGCGTGCCATGAAGTCGAATAATATCTTGCAGAAATACCTCTGATAATTTGCTAACTGAGTAACCCTGTTGGATGGGCAAGAAATGAGCCGACTTTGTGAGTCTATCGACTACGACCCAAATGGCGTCGTTCTTCTTGAATGTTTTTGGTAGGCCTGTAACAAAGTCCATGGAAATATCATCCCATTTCCACACAGGAATATCTAATGGTTGCAGTAATCCACTAGCTCTTTGATGCTCAATCTTTACTTGCTGACAAGTTAAACAATGACTCACATATTTAGCTACATCTTCTTTCATACCACTCCACCAAAAGTTCTGCCTTAGATCTCTATACATCTTAGTGGCTCCCGGGTGAATAGAGAAAGGTGAACTGTGCGCCTCTGCTAATAAGGAGTCACGAAGGGTTGAATCATCTGGCACACATAATCTATTTCCACACCAGATAACTCCTTGTTCATCAACTCGAAACTCAGATTGTTTCCCTATCTTCAAATTTTGTAATATCGCCCAAAGTTCTCCATCTTGATTCTGAGCTTCCTTGATCCGTGTAATAAGGTCAGATTCTATCCTCATCTTGGCTAGATAACCGTTAGACTCACCAAGCTGTAACCCAACTTCCATTCTATCCAGATCTGAGATAATCTGTGGTTGGATTTGAAGACATGCTACTCCACCTGCACTCTTTCGACTGAGAGCATCTGCCACAACATTCGCCTTGCCCGGATGATACTGGATGTTGGCATCGTAATCCTTGAGTAGTTCTAACCATCTCCTCTGCCTCATATTGAGTTCTTTTTGAGTGAAAATATACTTAAGGCTCTTATGATCAGTAAAGATGTCACATGTCTCTCCATACAAATAATGTCTCCAAATCTTTAATGCAAACACTACAGCTGCAAGCTCTAAGTCATGTGTTGGGTAGTTTACTTCGTACGGTTTAAGTTGTCGGGAAGCATAAGCAATAACTTTACCATGCTGCATAAGAACACAACCGAGTCCCTTCTTTGATGCATCACTATAAATTTGGTATCCGCCAGAACCCGAAGGTAACGTAAGAATAGGGGCAGATACTAGTCTTTTCTTCAGTTCCTCAAAACTCTTTTCTCTATCCTCGTTCCACGTAAATTTTACACCCTTTCTCATAAGTTGAGTTAGAGGTAATGCTACACGAGAGAAACCTTCCACAAAACGTCGGTAATAGCCCGCTAGACCAAGAAAACTACGAACTTCAGTGACGGATGTCGGTCGAGGCCATTTAGTAATAGCTTCCACCTTTGCCGGATCCATAGTGATACCTTTAGCTGATACAACATGGTCTAAAAATGCCACTTGTTCAAGCCAAAAGTCACACTTAGGAAATTTAGCATATAACTTCTTTTGGCGTAAGGTCTCCAAAATTGTGCGAAGGTGGTCTTCATGCTCCTCTCTACTTTTAGAGAATACCAAGATGTCATCGATAAAAACAATTACAAAGCGGTCCAAATACTCATGGAACACTCTGTTCATGAGGTCCATAAAGACAGCTGGAGCATTAGTCAAGCCAAAAGGCATAACTAGGAACTCATAGTGACCGTAACGGGTGCGGAATGCTGTCTTAGGAACATCTTGATCTCGGATCCTCAATTGATGGTATCCTGATCTGAGGTCGATCTTAGAGAAGAACTTTGCCCCTTGTAGTTGATCGAAGAGATCGTCAATACGCGGTAACGGATAGCGGTTTCCGGATAGTAATCTTATTAAGCTCTCGGTAGTCGATGCATAGACGCATACTACCATCTTTCTTCTTCACAAATAATACCGGTGCCCCCCATGGTGAAACACTTGGTCTAATGAATCCGAGTTGTAATAACTCCTGCAGCTGTTCTTTCAATTCCTTCAACTCTACTGGGGCCATCCGATAAGGTGCCTTAGAAATAGGTTCCGCCCCGGGGATTAAATCAATAGTAAACTCGACTTCACGCTCAGGTGGTAACCCTGGAAGTTCTTCAGGAAAGACATCAGAGAATTCCTGAACAATAGGAAAGTCTTCAATACGAGGAGTATCCACTGATGTATCTTTTATAGAAGCTAAGAATCCCTCACATCCACGAGATATAAGCTTTTGGGCTTTCAGAGCAGAGATAATTTTGAGAGGTTTCTGAGGTAGGCTCCCTTGGTAAACTAAGTCAGGATTCATAGGATCACCAAATATCACACGACGAGTTTGACATTCTATGGTAACATGGTGTCGTGTTAACCAATCCATGCCAAGAATAATATCGAAATCACCCATGTGCATAGGAAATAGATCAGCCTCTTTAATGATTGATTCGATCTGAATAGGACAGTTTTGGTACACTTGTGAAATAACAATCGATTCTCCAACAGGAGTAGAAATCACTAATGCAGGCTCTAGAGCGGTAGGCATTATCGTAAGGTGCTTTGTGAATAGATGAGATACTATCGAGTGGGTGGAGCCAGTATCAAACAATACATAAACATCATAGTCACCATAACGAAGTATACCACAAATTGTACCTGGAGCATTAGCAGCTTCCCCTGCAGTTAGTGCGAATACTCGACCTCCAGTAGTGGGTGGCACATTGGCTCCCTTAGCATCATTCTCTGATCGGTTCCTCGCCTTTGGGCATTGACTAACCCTATGCCCCATATCTCCACAACCAAGACAAGCTCCTGTAAGTCGACGACAAGTTCCAGGATGATGCTTTCCACAATGAGTACACATCGGATGTCTGGAAGGATTGCCTTTTGATTCACCGGTTGAGCTGCAATTGGTTGTTGATAGGATATCATTTGACCTTGACTTCGAGTCTTACCATGCCATGGCTTAGTGTTCTTCCCCGATCCTTGATTTTTCTGACGATCATTTCCATTTCGGTCAGATCCTTGAGATGACTCACCGCCAGCCTGAATACGAGTCCCATCTCTACTGCGCTTCTTATTATCCTCAAATTTTAACAAAAATTCTTTTCTCTCCAGGTCCACCCTTTTTGCAGCCCTAACTGCTTCCTCAACATTGTTGAAAGTGGAGTGAATAATAGCCTTACGAATCCGATCACATACTGCCCATTGATACTTTTCAGCCCGTTCCTCAGGTGGTCCAGCAGAAGAACCTAGAAATCCCAACAGTCGATAAAACCGGTCTGTAAAATCAGTGAGTGATTCATCGTTTCGTTGACGGATGTTATCATACTCCCGCCTGTATGCTGCTTTATCCACATTCGTAAAATACTTGTCGAAGAATATGGAACGAAAATCATTCCAAGATAGAGTCTCCATGAACTGTTCGCCTCCTCTTTCAGCTACCACATTCTCCCACCATACTTGAGCATCTTCCTCCAGCTTATAAGCAGCTAAACCCGCCCTGTACTGCTGATCAACTCTAAGCACGGTAAAAATTTCTCAATGTGAGCGATCCAGTCTTTGGCCACTGCAGGTGTAGCCGCCTTAGTGAATGATCGTGGTTTTTGCTTTTGAAATCGTGCTAGCCAAACGTCTGCACCAGTTGGGTTTGGATTCGGGTTTGGAATTGGGTTTGGATTCGGATCCGGATTTGGGTTTGGATTTGGATTCGGATTCGGATTTGGGTTTGGATTTGGATTCGGATTCGGATTTCGTACCGCATCAATCAAAGTTGGTAGTATAGCAGTAAGTGCTTGGGTCATAGCACCAACAAGGTTTGGATCAGGTCCATTCGACCCGCTAGAATTTCGTGAATTACGGCTGGGAGGCATCTAAAATGAAAACATTTCACATTAATCAGAATAACGTGAATTAGAAAACAGCCATATAATATATAGAGAACCTAACCCAATGTCTACCCAATCCTCACATGTCTTAATTATTTAGTTTAAGTTTTCTACAGGAAGGAGCCTAAGCTCTGATACCATAGCTGTAACACCCCAACCCGGTTAGGGCTGACGTGTCACACAAACAGTAAATCAGAGTTTCATGGATAATAAAATTTAAAGTGCTAAGATACACACCAATCCTTACATAGGTCCACATAATTTAAATAAAGTCTTAAAATCAAAGTACTTATTAAATCTTATTAATCCAAATGTTCTCATCCTAACTTCTTGAGTTAACACTCTTCACTCGTTCCCCTGAGCCCCTTGAGTACCTGCTATAACAATAAGAGAAAACAACAAAAGAAAATACGGCTGAGCCAAAGAATGCTCAGTAACGGAATAAACAATAGCAATACAATGGTCAATCATGATAACAATGAGATGATCAAGTCGAAAATCAAATGATAATGATCATCTAAAAGGAATACCCATATGAGCCAATAACAATAACAATTAACAATGTGTACATTAGCTGCAGTTCTAATGCACCAATATGTGAGATAGGAATGTGGGCACACACACCTAACCATCTCACCAATAAACAATAACAATGATATCCTAGGATCGATCCATACGCCTCCTTTAACAATAATCAATATGTGTCATAACTTAGCACATAATAATAATGTAGAGACGCTGTGGTCTAATCGCTCTGCCACAGATAGAGCACGTCACTTGTGCCACAATGACGCCCTATGTCCCCATAGGTGGATGTGCTCGGGTATGGAGGTCAATGATACAATCAATCAAGCCAATATAACACAATAAGTTACACTAGTGCTCATAACCCTTAATCAAGGCCACTAGCTATAATCAATCATTTAGGAAGCATGTGACAATGAGTACAAAGCAAATAAAGGCTATCACATGCAAACAATATCAATTATACAATAAACACTTATAACAATAATCTTATGGATTTTATAACCAACAAGTCAAGTTAAGAATTCAAAATACCGATCAAGAACGAGAGGTATTCATGCTACGAGAGGGAAAGGTCGGAATCCGTACCTTATACACGAATGACAATATTCAGAAACAAAGTCTAGGCTCGGTTAACGCCGTGAGAACCTACGATAACATAACGCAGATTATAGTTTGAAAAATTTCAGTTCTGTCTCTGTCTTTTCGCACTCGTTAAAAATACTAAACGACGTCTAAAAATTCTGAAAATCTCCAGTTTATTAGATTAATGAGTTCTGAACAACTTTCATTTAGAAAAGTTTCTGATTTGGATTACCAAAATATGAGAAAAACGTGGATCTTTACAGCTGCGCAGAACTGCTAGCTGTTACGAAAACGACTATTTGGAGGTCTAAACGAATGATTTTTTCGATGTTTTATATACCAATAGATTCGTCTTTCGACGAACTTCGTCATGGACATAAAGTTTAGCTGATTTGGATCTGTTATGATAAAGTTATGGCTTCCGTAAGTTGGCTGTAAAAATACGGAACTAATCCACTATTTAAAACTTATTTTTAAACAAAATGGACTATTTATAATGTTTGTTAATATTATATATAATCATAACTATCAGAAATTATATCTTATTCATTTACATAATATGTCAATATTATTTTGAAACATAATAATGATCCATTATTTAATTAAATAATAGTATTTTAACTAATTAATAGTGTTTTCTATAAACATATTTTATAGAAATATTAAAGCATTTAAATAAACAATTTCTATAAAATATGTAAATGGTCTTAAAAATAAAAGAGTTTACAGAATTGGTTTTTATAATTTTTGGTAATTTTTACAAAATTTTAAATGGTTAAATAGGCTTTTAAAAAAATATGGCAGGAGACCGGGTTCGAACCCGTGACCTCCTGCCCAAAATCCCTCCCACTAACCAGTGAACCAAAGGCATATAGCCGCATTGAACTCCCGCTTCTAATTGTTTTAAGCTGTCCCAACTAAACACCCCCAAATCATTCGAACCCTAAATCGATTTTGGATCAAATTGATCTATCAACAGATTACGATAATGAAATTAAGCTTAGGGTTTTTAATCCCTATGTAATTTCGAGTATAATGCTATGTTCAATTACCTGCTAACCAATCCCGAACCCCAAAATCCCCAAATTCGAAAACGTATAAACCCTAGAAAAGATTTCACTTCAATTGAGCATCAAAACGATGTTAATAGCAAAATTAATGATGGGGCTTTCATTCCTAGTATAGAATCGAGTATGTAGGTGTTTCGAATTACCTATATGGTGTTCGTTTGAAGTTAAACCCAATGAAGAACAGGTCGCGGTCACGGTGATGGTCGAATCAAGCTCAAACGATGATTGTACCCAAATTAAACTTGTATACAGCTTCGGATGATGATCAAGAGCAATAGCCCCTTATCAAACTCGATTGAAATCGATCGGAGGTTGTTTGAAAAGTGAGTTGCAGGTCCGAAGGTGATGGTGGTCGAATGAACTGTTTTTGGGCGTTTTTAGATGCAATTCAACGCAAGGGAATCTTAATAATGATTAAAAGTTCGATATTGCGGTATTATTTTGATTATTAAACATGTTAGTGCGATCGATCGGATGTAAAGTCTTGAAATCGTGGTGTCGACGGGAAGAAGAAGAAAGCAGTGGATTTTTTTAATATTTACACATTAGTCCCTGTGGTTTAATCTCTTTTTATTTTAAGCACAAACTTAATAATTTAAGTTTCTAAAATGGCACAATACCCCCTGAACTATTATTGTTATTATTATTATTATTATTATGATTTTATTATTATTATTATTATCTATTACGGGTATTATAATTTAGCTGTAACACCTCAACCCGGGTAGGGCTGACGTGTCACACAAACAGTAATTCAGAGTTTCATAATGATAAGATTAAAGTACTAAGGAACACACCAATCCTTACGTAGGTCCACATAATTTAAATAAAGTCTTAAAATCAAAGTACTTATTAAATCTTATTAATCCAAATGTTCTCATCCTAACTTCTTGAGTTAACACTCTTCACTCGTTCCCCTGAGCCCCTTGAGTACCTGCTATAACAATAAGAGAAAACAACAAAAGAAAATACGGCTGAGCCAAAGAATGCTCAGTAACGGAAATAAACGATAGCAATACAATGATCAATAATGATAACAATGAGATGATCAAGTTGAAAATCAAATGATAATGATCATCTAAAAGGAATACCCATATGAGCCAATAACAATAACAATTAACAATGTGTACATTAGCTGCAGTTCTAATGCACCAATATGTGAGATAGGAATGTGGGCACACACACCTAACCATCTCACCAATAACAATAACAATGATATCCTAGGATCGATCCATACGCCTCCTTTAACAATAATCAATATGTGTCACAACTTAGCACATAATAATAATGTAGAGACGCTGTGGTCTAATCGCTCTGCCACAGATAGAGCACGTCACTTGTGCCACAATGACGCCCTATGTCCCCATAGGTGGATGTGCTCGGGTATGGAGGTCAATGATACAATCAATCAAGCCAATATAACACAATAAGTTACACTAGTGCTCATAACCCTTAATCAAGGCCACTAGCTATAATCAATCATTTAGGAAGCATGTGACAATGAGTACAAAACAAATAAAGGCTATCACATGCAAACAATATCAATTATACAATAAACACTTATAACAATAATCTTATGGATTTAATCACCAACAAGTCAAGTTAAGAATTCAAAATACCGATCAAGAACGAGAGGTATTCATGCTACGAGAGGGAAAGGTCGGAATCCGTACCTTATACACGAATGATAATATTCAGAAACAAAGTCTAGGCTCGGTTAACGCCGTGAGAACCTACGATAACGTAACGCAAATTATAGTTTGAAAAATTCCAGTTCTGTCTCTGTCTTTTCGCACTCGTTAAAAATACTAAACGACGTCTAAAAATTCTGAAAATCTCCAGTTTACTAGATTAGTGAGTTCTGAACAACTTTCATTTAGAAAAGTTTCTGATTTGGATTACCGAAATATGAGAAAAACGTGGATCTTTACAGCTGCGCAGAACTGCTAGCTGTTACGAAAACGACTATTTAGAGGTCTAAACGAATGAGTTTTTCGATGTTTTATATACCAACAGATTCGTCTTTCGACGAACTTCGTCATGGACATAAAGTTTAACTGATTTGGATCTGTTATGATAAAGTTATGGCTTCCGTAAGTTGGCTGTAAAAATACGGAACTAATCCACTATTTAAAACTTATTTTTAAACAAAGATTACTCATTACAACGTTTGTTAACAATATATATATAAGAATTGTTAAGGTTTTTAATAAGCTAACTTACAAAAATTAATTAGGTACTTTTGTAGACGATGTCTTATATTTAATCCCATTTTTAACATTTATTTTAAAGAATTTATAAAAACAATTAAATAAATGTCCTTGTTATATACTTTTATTAAGGTCTAGGCTTAAAGAAAATTACAGAAAAATTAATTGGGCACTTTTAAAATAAGCAGAGTTTATAAAAATTATTTTTATAATTTTTAGGAAATTTTCCTATATTTTTAATAGTATTAAAAGGCCTAAAAAAAATGTTGGGAGAGGGCCGGGTTCGAACCCGTGACCTTCTCCCCATAATCCCACACCAGAACCAGTGAGCCAAAGGCTCCGAATCGATTAGAACTCATCCCCAATTCCTTTTAAGCACTTAATCCCAGTTTCCCCTAAATCTAAGAACCCTAGTTTCAATTTTAGATCAAATTGGAGTTCGATTCGTTGTTGTTAATGCTCAAAATCATAGGGCTTTCATTCCTAGTCTATAATCGAGTGTGTGTGTGTGTTTAATTGTACATATGGTGTTGAATTGATGGGTTACCTGTTGATGAACTAGTCGCGGTCAAAGTTGATGATCGAATCATGCCCAAACAACCATCATAATCGAATTAAACTTGTGTGCAGCTTCGGTTCATGATAAGGAACAATAGCCCTTTGTTAATTTTGTTCAAAATCGATCGTAGGTGCGCCTTTGATTGAGTTGCAGGTTCGCGGCGAGAGGGAGATCGAACGGGATGTTTTCGATTAGTTTTGATGAAATTGAACTCTTAGAAAAGTTGTAAACGATTAAATGATTGTTAGTGTGCCATTACTTTGTCTATTATTAATGTTCATAGTGCGATTCGAGTGGGTGGTCGGCCGAAAACACGCGGATGAAATCGTGGGTCGGTGAGTGGATTTGTGAGCTGTAACCCGCTTGATTAAAGTGTTTGTTGGTTCGATTCTTGCATACGAACGATTTGGTATATTTTGGCAATTAAAAACCGAGTTTTTGAGTGGTTTCGGGGGTTCGCCGGAGGCGACCGGATTCCGGCCGGAAGCCCCGCCGGAAAAACGGGATAGAGAGAGAGAAGCTGTGAGATTAAAAATTTTTACAGAATAGTCCCTGTGGTTTACTATTTCTTTCATTTGAGTCTTAAACTTATTAATTTAAGTTTTTAAAAAAAAAATGGCACAATACACCCTTAATTATTATTATTATTATTATTATTATTATTATTATTATTATGATTTTTATTATTATTATTATTATTATTATTATTATTATTATTATTATTATTATTATCTATTACGGGTATTATATACAAGATGGTCTTTATTGGAGTTTTACAATAAGAATATTGTGCCATCGAGATGGTAGGATGACATTTACCACTGTCCTAGGGTTTGAGTTTGGTGGATTTATTAACAGAAAAGAAGTGAAATTTATTATGTGACATTGTTGAATAATATTATATACTTGTCACCATATGATTATTAAGAATATTATTATTATTATACTGAATTGGAATCATTTGATTTTGGATGCATTGACACCTCTGTTTGGTTGGTCAAGTGTCTTTTTTAACGGTAGGTCTCAAGTTACCAAGATGAAGTCGTCGGCAACGTCCACCGACCACTTTATTTTGCCTTACGACGACTTTTTCACACAAAATGTAAAAAAAAAAAAAAAAATTATGATTAATGCACGTGGTAAATTTATTTCCACATCATTGTTTTTTAGTTTAATAAGACTTTAAAAATTAAACAACTCGTAGGTTATTTCTATTAAAACCAACGAATACACCTTGCATGATTTGAATATTTAATTTTTTAAATAACATGAAGAGTTATCATCACTGGAATGTCATCTTAGGATTGATGTCATCTTTTAAAATTTATTAGCATTTAGAAAATTAACAGACCTAGTGAAAGAAAATTAGAGTACATATAAACCACATTAATATAATGGTTATTATAATAATAGAAATATCATAGACATTAGAATACTTGCTTTACTTTATTCACACATCATTGTATACTAGTGAGTGAAACATGCGTGGTGCGACGGGTGTATAAATATTTTTAGTATTGTGCATTTAGCTAACTCTTTTTTATTGTGCTAATTTTTATTATGTATTTTATTTGATTGAGGTGAGATATCTAACATATCTATATTACTACAGAGATGAACAATTTTACAAATAAGAAGTTATTTATGCATAATCATTTGTATCAAATGTAACAAAATTGTTCTTAAGTGTCTTAAAAATTGATTAAAATTATAATGTTGTCCAAAAAGTTATATTAGATAGTAGTATAAATATAGATAGATTAAGATAACCTTAAATATAATAGTCATACTTTAAATTTAATTAGAAAATGGTATAGTACAAGTATTTAAAGCTTAAAATGAGTATAATAGGAATAAATATTATGACATTACATAATAAAACTTGCAACTCTTCATATGTTATCTTAAAATTGATGTAAAATTGCAAATCTAGCCATGGTTTCTCTATTATATAGTAGTATAGATTTATACGCAATTGTTTATATTAGACAAATTTTCACCTCTATAAAATATACAAAACATCCAATGTATCTAATTCTTTCATGAATGGTCAGAACTAATTTGAGTATACAAACTTTGTCTTCTTAAAACTTGAAAATTCTTGAAATTTGTTTTACGTTATTCAAATTAAACAAAACTAGGGAAAATTTGGATTCTATGTGTCCAGTTTTTTCACGATAGATCTGATCTATATTTAAGTGTACAAACCTTAACCGCTTTAAACATTTGGAAATTCCTAAAATTTGCTTTGAATTACTCAAACAAAACTATAAAACATTTGAATCACATTGACAGTTTTATGTATATATATACGTTAGTGTTCATATCAAACAGACGTTCACATACTTTCACCTATAAAAACATACAAAATCTAACCCATTTTCTATTGGTGTCCATATAGATCCACTTTCTATATTTGAAATCTTCAAGGTTCTCAAAAAGTACTACCTACTTGAAAATGTTTACACGTCAAGAAAATAAAAGAAGGTTGGATCATGTATTTTACTTGTGATGAAATATATATCAAATTCTAAACGTATTGTTTAATGAAACCTGTTCATGTTTTTTTAATAGTTACCGCAAGTAAACTTGTCTCTAATTAACGTTGTCCTGTAAATATATACTTATAAAGAATAAGGGTTTTCTTAATTTTGGAAAATAGATTATATATTAATTATTTTTAAAACTTCTAATTGTATACAATAAAATAATAATGACAAAGTTAATAATGTTAGCAAGAATGGAAGAAAGTTAGCAATAATTGAGGGTTGAGTGTATAATTCACTCACTATGAGCTATAAGATATTAGTATTGCAAATTTGCGAGTAAAAGCCAATCAATCCAATAATGTAAACAACTAACTTTTTCTATAATTATTAGTGGACAATTATTTTTTCATGGGCCCTGATATGCATACATGATACATTGATTTAAACTTTTATTAGTGAAAATTTAAACTTTAAAATACCACCGGTCTTCAGTGTTGGATTTGGTTGGCGAGATTTGATACTAAAGTATCTATAACTCCTATAAGTGCCAATACAATATATAATTATATATTTTTTAAAATATTAAATTTGTTGAAAAGAGGTATAATTAATTGCAATATTTAAAAATGTAAAGTTACCCGGTAAAAAATAGTTTTTCTTTAAAAAGGTTGAATTTGGAAGGTGAGTTGATATATTGTGACATTGAAGTTTTATTTAAAGTTTTTGTTTTCAAATTAGAATATCAACGAATTAAGGGGTTTTAAGAAAATGATTAGTGATCCACGCTCCGAACAATATTCTTTTTCCTTGTCATCATAATCATCGGTCGTCACCTTTCTAACAAACATAAGATTTGGTAATCATGATCAACACCCTCTATCGTCTTACTATTAAGTCAATCTGATTTACACTAACGTGTGACGCCTAAGGTATTATGGCGTGTGCCAGTTTACGTATCCAGTATCACACTTTTGTAGCCTAAACAAACAAAATTTACCATCACAAGTCTGGCGACATTAACTTTAATACTCTTTAAGACCCTTTTCTCCATCGAACATTTTTTTTTATCTTTCTTCGTTCAATCCACAAATAACTTATTAGTCTTCTATGACATGTGCAACACTTCATTGCAGCAATCAGTGTTCTTTTGTTTTCTTGATATATACCAATTACTACAGTTGTATTTGTGAGTTTAATCACTCTTTATTAGGGTTCATATAAGACGTACATAAGTAATTTACATTTTGTCAAATATTTACAATAGCTATTTAACAAAATTAAGCGATGTAGACTAATATTAAAACTTCTAGTTTTGTTATCAAGTCACAATCACCCATCTAGTATTTGTGATTAAGCTTCTTCTAGTGATAACGATGCCAATTATGGGTGGGTGCCCATGGCACCAAGATAACGACATTCACCCATTGAATATTTGTGATCAAGCTTCTTCTATTCATATCTTTTTAACCTTTTGTGGCTCAACTGACCCGTGGCACATCGACTCACATGGATATATCCTAACAAAATATTAGCTTTTTTTACTTATTCGATGGGATGGTGGTCCCCGACACTACAGTCTCAAGTCCTCGTTTAACAGTCTATCTTTACGGTTTATACCATAAATCTTTATCTAGATTTTCACAAAATATAAAGCAAACTAATTCAAACTAGTTGCTTTCAAGATACTCTTGCTCAAATGTAACATGGAAAGAAATTCTTTGGGTGAAGTTGATTACTTTCATCTGCTTACATGCATCAAATGTGAACTAGCATGATCAATAGAAAACAATTATAGACCAATCGATTAAACAAAGTGGCATGTGTCAATAGTCTGCCTCAATGGTTAGTTAGACCAAAGTGACTTGAGTCACTAGCCTGACTCAATGACTAGTTAGACCAAGGTGACTTGAGTCACTAGCCTGACTCAATGACTGAGCTAACTTGTGAAGATAACCGAATAAGTCAAATCAAAGCGCTTTCTTGAGGTAACAGTTTCAAACATTGTGTTTGCAATAGCCTCAAAAGATTGAAGACCGAGTAATTACTTGCTCAAAAGCAAGATTAACACAATCTAAGCAACACCCACGTCGATTATCTTCAAAAGAAAGAATGAAGGCACTGAAAAGCAGAAAAAAGGTCATTCTACTACCGATCTACGTAAAAGAAGGTCAAAGCAGACAGTCAAGGCGCAGTTTGTAACTTTATATCAGGGACCTCCTCTTTGAAGTAATTGCTGATGGGATTTGGTCCTGAATGTACCTCATGCAACTCCAACCTCTTGCCACTGTTATTCTCCATGAAAGACTATAAACAAAAATAGAAAAGATGCATATGAACAGTTAGCATCAAGAACCAAGAAAATGACCAAAAACATAAGGATTATTAATGTTTAATGTATTACCTTATCATTTAACTTAAAGGTGCTGAATTTGCCACGAGCGCCATCTGGTGATAAACCGACATAAATAAGTCAGTAAACAGATATACATTGTACATATGATAGAAGAGGATTGAAGATTTGAATATTCAACCTTCAAGATTTTGAATGGGCAATGATGAATGCAGAGATAAATGAGTTAGCAAAAGCATGAGAAGAAATATCAAACATAGAGCCATGTATGCTTCTTGAAGATATAGAGTAACTAGCTTAGTGTTGTGATGTTTGTATGTTTGAGAATTATCAACGTTGGTGAAAGTAATATAGACATTACTAATGGTCTTTAAAGAGGACATATAAAAAAGTTAAAGAGAGAAAAAGACCCAAACAGAGTCTACTTTTTCTTCTGTTTTTATTATTTTATGTCTTTCAAAGAATTCCAGACATCGTGTAGGCCCGTGTGCATGTTAATTGGGCACAGTATAAGACAGAAGGACGATTAGCTGATATTTTGCACAGTAACACACTTGGTTTGTTATTAATTACAATAATTGGTGTCTCGTGTTAGTTGCTGATTAAACGCTAAAAATGAAGATCAATATGGTATGAGATATGCAGCACAGGAAACTAGAACCTGCATAATTTTAGTATTTGGTATTGTAGAGGTATGTTTTTAAGATATTCTTTGGAAAATAAAAATGTAAATCGGGAAAAGTTTTGAAATTGTTCAAAAATATCTATGCTATTGAAGATTATATAAATAAACCGAGATAAATTGTAATTACTTCCATTCCATGATGGATTGATAAAAAGAGAAAGAACTCCAGCCTATGAACAGAAAAACAACAAAAGGGAGAGAATCACATTCCATTAGTCAGACAAACAGGTTTTTTTTTCAGTTTAACCTCCCGTGAAGATCTTCACACGGCGCGAATCCCATTGGTTAGCAAAGCATTGATGGGCTGTGAGTAACTGATAGTTACCAAAAAAATTATATCATTCTTTCTTTGATTCTAGCATACTAAACACTGCCTATAGAAAGCTAGTAATGCAGAAAAGAGATTAAGTTATACCTTATTTATGTCCAGACGCAATCTAAGATGAATTAACTTTATTTTTCCCTAAATAGACTGAAGAAGATCCAAGACCGCTTTCGTACGAGGCATGCTTGAAATGGCTCCTTTCACTCGGACAAAAAGAGAAGCAGCTGCAGCTATTGCAAATCATAAAAAATCAAAATAAACACGCATATACTAACCTGCAAATCTCAAGCATTCAGCTTTAGGTTTTCCTTCAACAAAAGCAACAGCACAAGCTGCAGTAAATCCCCTGCTTTACCTGTATCAAGCACTTTCAGCCTCAATAATACATTGTTTAATTGATTATTTTCCTTCAGTGAATAGTACCAATCCTCACCCACCAAGTTTCACAAGGACAACCCCCATTAACAAAAGCATGAGACGCTCAGTGACGTTAAGGTCTGAAAAGCCAAGGTGAGGGGCAAGAGCTTCACATACACGAGTCGTTGCTTTATGTTTGAACCAAATAAGTTTTATGTACAACGAAAATATCATCTGTCTCATCCCTTTTACATATTAGCCTTTTCATCAAATAAACCCATTCATGAGGCTTTCATCCTTTGGTTGTTTATGCATATCAGCCTCCAACAGATCCTAATTTGACCTTTTTGGCTCTTTTAACTCAGATGTGCATGGGGTGCCACCTCAATGCCCAAAGACGTTTTCCTGAATCCCAATCGCCTTGTGCACCTCACACCTCATACGCGCTTTTCAAAACCAATCCTACAAGGGCAAAATACTAACCCCTATGCATTTTAGCTATCTTTAACTTTTAAAACTCACCAATTTGTGACATTTAACTACAGCTAGGCTAATTTGTACACAGGTTTCGGTTTGCATTCCAGTTAAACAAGCAAGTTCACCTCCATTTAGACTTGGAATATCAACAGCTCCACAAGAACCCGGGCATTCATTATTCCAGCATCAAGAATAACTGGATCACCTGCACATCTTGCAGCCTCTAATCATAAAACATGATGTTAATCATATGATACTATCATGACTTGTAATCTTCTAGACATAATTTTCCGAATAACTTAAACTCTAAATCTTAAAACTATAAACATTAAAAGGGTTCATATTAAAATTCACTAACATACCAAAATTCTAACATAATTCACAATCAAACATGAAATCAAGTTGGATAACAATGATCACTTTCGCAACTTGAATGTTGATAGAATCAATACTCTCTCGCTGAAGCAAACCACTTCCAGCATTCTTCACAAACTGAAAATCATAATTTCCACCAGCTAGGGTTTTCATCAGTGATTGCAGATACTGTTTACCCCTCGTTGGGAAGCCGGTTGATTTTTACATAGATGTCGATTGGGCAATATGTTCAAAGTTGAGCCAAAACGTTTTTCCAGCAATGGTTTCCTCCCAAGGGAGTTAAGATGCGGTCCTGGCTAGAACACGGATAGGTAGACCCGATTAAAATAACATCAATCTTGCAAAGCAAGATCACACATTTACCATCCAAAAAAAATATATATCATTCAGTTAATATGTATTTTTGTTCATTTGTCTTTGTTAGAGTATTATGTAGACATGAATAAAACATAAAAGGCTATATTTTCTTTACAAGCAAACACAAAAATTTATTTGCTTGTGCATTAATGTTTATTTGATTAAATAACACTGTTTGGATTACTCAAACAAGCCTCATTCGTTTACATCATGTTTTTTTGGACTAGGTATTGTATTTGACATCAAGATAACATATCTTTATTTAGCATTTGAATATTTAAAACACAATGCTATTGTATAACAAACAACAATGCAAATGAAATAAAAACCAAATGCTAACATTGATTTAAACTCTTTAATCAACTATGAAAACTGAAATATGCAAATTGCTATCAGAAACAAGATCTAACCTAACTTAAAAAGGAAAAAAAAAAAACATCTACTTTTAAATATCAAACACTTCAACCAAAATCAGTCTTGTTACTGCTCATTTCTTGCAACTATCTTGTATTTCCCTGTCACTTGTTGCTGCAAACAAATTTTAAGACCAGTTAAAATAATATTCTATCACTACAAACAAGCCATAGGTGGCAAATTCCAACAAGATTAAAAGATTATCCAAAAATAAGAAACTTTGAGTTGAAAAATCTAACATGTTTAAAAAAACAAATCATGTTCAGGTTAATTAATTTAACCAAACAACTAACAAATCATATTCAAGTTCACCTATTTAACCCAAGGTTGACACACCACCTTAGTTATCATCCGTTAACTCGTATTTTTACAACCTATCAACCCAATTAAAACATTTACACGACTAAATAGACAGGTTGAAAATTACACGTTTGGTCACACAATTTCAAGTATATGCTAATTGGTCACACAAATAAAAAAATATAAGTCATGTTTAATAAACTAAACAATTCAACCCATAAACCTAACACAATTAACACCATTAAAACAACCATTTATCTATCAAATTTATAAAAAGTTTCTTAATTTATTACCTTCTTCCACAGATCAGTATGTGTTCTGCAAAATCCAGCAACAATGGCACTTCTGTTTCTCCCTTCTCTATACTCAATACACAAATCCTCCTGCAACCCACAAGTCACATGAAACCTCAAACAACACTTCTCCTCAGAGCAATCAACAACACACCCATCTGATTTCTTGCATACATAACACATCTTCCCCCATCTTCTTGCAGGAATCTTTGAGCAATCGACCCCTGTTCTACCTTCAGGGTCACCAAAAAACACCTCAGGGATGAACAATGCACACACAATATGCGCCCACCGACCGTCGGTAGTCGTTTTCAAAGCACCACCAGTGGTGCAACAGAGACAACAAGATAACGATGAATCATTGTTTGCATCAGTGGTTTCACATTGAGCACAAAACCAATCACCTTCAGGAACACAGTTTGTGAGTGGATAACCATAACAAGTAGTGTGCACCATTAGATTACACCCATCACAGAACACAATTGGGTCTAATGGATCTCCATCTGTACTTTGACATACAGCACAAACAACCCCATCTTCATCATCATCTTTATCTTCTTCTTCTTCATTTTTCACTCTGGTTTCATCAAATTCATCTGATTTGGGGTCATACTCGAGATTCAGATCAAACGACGAAAAGGGTTTGTCAGCAATCAGATCCGGGTGAAGGGCGCATATTCTTTTCTTGGCGGGTAAGCAGACGGCGCTCACGGCGGCGACGGCCGCGGTTATCGGCGGTGGGTGATGGGTGTCCTTCCTCTTTTTCGCCGGAAGACAAGAGGTCGCCGGAGAATCGGCGTCTTGGTGGTCAGCGGCGGTGGTTTCACGGTGCATAAGCTTGAATCGCTTGTGAGGAGGTAAGTTTTGAAGCTTGTGCTCCATTGTTGCAGGTGTAAGTAACAGAGTGAAGGTGATTGATGATGATTTGTGATGAATTGGGGGTATTGAGGGGTTGATGATTAGGGTTTTTTAAATGAGTGATTGAAATTTGAAAAATAAACCCCCGGGAAGAAGAAATTGAGAAGTGATCGGAGGGAAATTTGAAGTCGGCGGGAAGGTGAAATTGAGATCTGCTTTGAAATTTGAGAAATCGGTGGGTTTAAAATTTGAGTTTTTTGGTTATTTTCACCTGAAAAATGTAGTTTTTTCCCCACCAATTGGGTTGTGAATTGATATGAAAGTAGGTGTGAATTTCAAAAGAGAAGATGAGGGAATGTATGATTATTTAAAATTACTGTTTTGATTTGTGATATAGAATTGTAAATTTTTTGTAATATATGCAGGGTAAATTTTATCACATAACACCAAATTATTATAAATCTTAAAATAACAAGCTTGATCGTTTTAAAATTATTTTATTGTGTGATTAATAATTTTGAAATGTTGCACTCGTACATTTATGTACATAGAACCTATTATCCTGAATTGTTTTCATTTGTTTTTAAAAATTCAACTATTTAAATGTTTATCTACATGTGAGTATGTAATAAGTAATAACATTAATATTACTTAAGCACGTGTAGGTCAACAATATTAACAAAATATGTTAATAAATTTTCTACATTTTAGGAGAGGATAAAAATTGCATTTGTATCGTTCAATCTTTCTTTTTGTAATGTAATTGATTGAAATGGATGATTTGCTTTGTTGTTCGTGTAATTGTAATATTTAGTGTTTGCATCGATGATGGTCGCAATTGCATGGTTGTGTTAGTAGCAATGGTGGTAGTGGCTGGGGTGGTGTTAATGATGGTGGTTGTTGCGTCACGATGGTAGAGTTTGTGCTTGTACCGCCAGTGTTGGGGTTGAGTCGAATCCCAATTTACCAAATTACTGCAAGTGCTTTAATATTACAAATCTTAGCCCTTATCATACATAACACGCTAGCTAGTGTTTTCAGAACTAAACAGGATACAAATCAAACGTTACAACATACATTTACTCTTTTATTATATATATCTTCAATTGTGTCAACACGCGACACGACTAGTTCTTGGGTGTTTTAACGTACGCCAGATTCGTCATGTTCCCAACCCTCGTCAACGTTTTCAAATCATACGCAATCCAACACCTCGACTTATCCGTATGATAGAAATAACCAACACACTTACAATCTCTCGTGCATTTGCTCTCGCACTGGCTCTGTTTCGTCGCATCACCCCTCGTGTACTTGATCATAAAATGATCAACCCCTTCAAGCTTGTAATAATAAAAGTCACTAGCTTTACAAGATGTCACCTTTTTAGCCTCACAATCTTTGCTCCAACCACTTAGCCCATTCGGCGCCGGGCACGCGACACACTGGCTATCCTCACACAACCCAAACTTCCCACACCGCTCTGGTAACTGGCACTCGCTTTCACCCGAATCGCGGTCAAGATACGCGTGCACCCGATCCCACGCCATGTTTTGCACATTGGGACTATAGGTGAAGTATCTAAGGTTTCCGTCTATCCCAAGGCGAAGATACGTTAAAGTACTGTTGTATCTCGTGAACACCACGTCGCTATTCGGTGGAGAGAGCGACGGGTTTGAATTCGTGACGTTGAACAGGAAGAACAAGTACCAAATCGAGAAATCATCGGAATACCGCGGTTCGGACACAAGAGTTAAATTGGTGAAAACACTAGTGTCATTGTCGATCCATGGGTATTCTGCCCAATAAACCATCGGTCGAGGAGAGTTGTTGCTCGTGTAATACAATGCGACCCTTCTGGGCTCCACCACGAAGCTATACGGTCCATTGACGTTGTTCTCGACCGAAGCCCGACTCACGAGCCGACTCACACGGCCCGGGAGTAGAGACTGACCCATCAACAACGTGTCGGTTGGCGAATCAAAGCTTTGCCATATGAAATTACCCTTGGCATCACGAAGAACCATATTGCCATTGGGAAGGAGTTCGAACCCGACCACGCCCTTGTTGGCGGTATTCGTTTGCCAGACGACTCGGCCATCGGCTTCCGCGAGGACAAGGTTTCCCTCTGTACCGAGTGAGAAAGTGGCGTTCTCGCGAACGGGCTTTCCTCGGTTAGCCTCCCAGACCCAACGCATGAGGTTTTCAGATCGGACCGTGCCCATACGTAGGGCTAGAGTGTATGCATTTGGGGTGGTGTTGTAGAAACAAAGCTGGAATGGGCTACTAGCAATGTCTAGAAAACGATAATTCGCGTTGTACTCGACGATATAGTCTCCGAATTCGCCTTCATTGACGTAAGTGAATGTCTCCGATGGCGGAACTTGGGCTCGAGAGATGGAAAATAAGATACGAAAGCACAAAGCGATAACAAAAATGATATGAGAATACGACATGTTTTGTTTTGTTTGGTTTGGTTGTGTTACAAAACCATAAAACAACTCTTTATATAGCCGAAGTAATCACTACAAAATTATTAACAACAATCAATGTGTGTATGAATGATGCATTAAATTATAATCAAGTGCATTAGATATAGGGTGTAAGTTATTTGTTTTAAATAAAAACAATGGGATTAATCGAACATGTTTGTTTTTGTTCAACGAATATCTTTCGACAACAACATATTGGATAAGGAGGCTTTCTAAAACATCTCAATGTACAAATCTTGAATTTATAATTATGATTTTAAATATAATGAAATGGTTTTAGCCAAAGCATGAACTAATGAAAAATGATCATTTTACAATGTAAAAATATAAACTAACAATATCAATAGAAGATATAGAAATAGAAACCCAAGAATAGGTGAATAGTAAGGTGCTGTTTGTTTCTGAAAAGGTAAAACGTCTGCAGTCAAACGTCTGCAGTCTGCAGACCACATCTGCAGACATCTGTAGCAGAAGAGGTGGACCAAACGTCTGCAGTCTGCAAGAAAAAGACTGTTTGTTTTTAACATCTGCAATGTTGTTATTATTATTATTATTATTATTTTATTATTATTATTATTATTATTATTATTATTATTATTATTATAAAACAAACACACCTAAAACTCTGTAAACTATTTTTATTCTTATTTCTTAAAAAATAAAATTAAAAAAATCTGATTGATTTCTTCTTCTCCCTCTAAAACTCCATCCACTCATCTGGATCTTTTCCTTGGTGTAAATCGCAAACCGCCTCCATCTCTCATCGATTATTCAATTCATGTAAACCGCCTCCATTTCTTCGTGTTCCTCATCTGGGTTATCGATTTCAGACGATGAAGATGACGAATTCGGGGAGAAATTGGGGGCAATGGGTAGTATCGAATCCTCCGATGCCGACGATAGGCAACTTGAGAGGCGAATTTGGGGGTGATTCGGAGACCCCTTTACCAACGATTGAACGATGTTCAACGCCGAACGGAGATCAATGGGTTGAGGGATGGGGGAGTATGAATTCGTAACACACCAGTTAACAATGGCGGATTTGAGGACGAGATTGGGGATAACAGTGGTAAAATCAACAGTGGTGAAATTAACAGTTGGTTTGAACGAGAGGGTTATGCAAGCAACAACGCAGTTTCGTTCAAACGTTTGGCCGGAGGAGATGATGACGGGGTCGGCCATGAGTTCGCCGGAGATGGGGCAGGTGAACTCCGGCGGCGGTGGTGGTGGTGGTGACGGTGGTTTGAGGTGGGATGGTGATCGGAGGAGGGTTTTTTTTCTTCTTTTGGTTAGAAGAGGTTTGTAGAGGTAAGAAGACATTAGTCCACCTCTTCTCTAAGAAGAGGTCACGCAGACGTTTTTTAATGAAACGTCTTCAAAAAAACAAACACTCTGCAGACCTCAAACATCTGCCCGCCTCTTTTTGGCGCAGACAAAAGAGCTTTAGAAGCTCTTTTTCTAAAAAACAAACACCACCTAAGTATTCGATTTGATTTTTTTTAATGTTAATTTAATAATATGTAATCTACATGTTCATTAATAACATGTAATATTGGTATTTTATAAAATACTAAAGACACGACTTTGTTTTTTTTTTCTTTTTAAACCATTTGAAAATATAGATATATAAAAACATATTTTTAATAGTATATATCATGAATTCACCAATGGTTGAAATTAACATGACATCAGTCTTAGCCTCGTTGCCCACCCAAATTGGAAAAAAAAAACAGAAAACCAAACTATTTATATAGATATATTAGTTGTTAATTTGTCCCGCTGATTGTAATTACAGTTTGTTATCATTTTATAAAAATATATTAAGTTATTACTATCAATGAAGCGCAAGATTATGTATACATTTTAAATTCCCATACATTGATCACTATTATAATTTAAATATTGATTTCCTTTTAATTGGCATATATCAATTTACTATTTTGAAAGACCAAATTTAAAAACTAATGTAATTTTAATAGTCCTTCTAATTGGCATATATCAATTTATTATTTTAATGTAATTTTAATAGTCTTTACAAGTAAAGTTAACAACTCTTAATAGTCTTTACAAGTAGGTTTTGTCTTTTACGACCACTTGTACATGTTGGAATAATGCAAAACCGATGGCTTAAGCTCCGGATTAATTTAAATATATAAATTACATTGTCCTTAATGACACAAATTTGAACTGAAAACCAAGGGTTTAGTAAAACCATGGGATATGATCACAATAGAAGCTGGTCTTAATGATTCTATGCTATAAACTTAATATAATACACCATTATTTTCTTTTATCTGAATCCCTCTCTTTCATTTAACAAACGATTACTTTATTTTTCAACTTTTACTCGATAGAAGAGTACTTTTAGCATTATATGATGATACGTTTAACCAATCCTGTAATAAATTCTATAAAATACAAAGTAAAAAGTACAGTGTATAGAACAAATGTTTAAAAATCATACATACTCAATTTGCTAGAACCATTTATGTATAAAAACATTACAAAATGTAAAAAATAATAACGATAAAAAAACGTTGTTTTATTACTTCTTCATGTCAATAGATATGACGTAACTATCGAGTAATGTTATAGTAAAAAGACTATTTATTTTAAAAAGAATAAAAAGACAGAATGAGTTAAATACACAAAAATTCTAAATCCTACAATCTAAAACACAAAAGCTAAACCCTAATATCTAAGATCATAGAATTCGACGAGTTGGTTGGTTCTAACGTCATTTGGATTAGTTCATTCAGATTTCGTTTGACCCGCTTTATGAGTGGCTAAAGAAAATCATTTTTAGGTTTTTTAAACTAGTAAGCCTTTCTTTTATTCAAAATTCTAAATACACCTTTCGATTCCAACGCCATTCAACTCAAAAGCCATTTTGATTTATTGCAACACAACCACCATGGGGATGAGATTTAATAGATTAGATGGCACACGACCGCCTGGCGAAGCTTCTGTTTTCTAGAACAGAGGTTCTAACAAAGATTCAAAGAAAGCTAGATCTCAGTTTAAAGAACTTCACATATATAAAATCATTCATGTTCTATGCTTGAACAACTATCTTTCTTATTTTTTGTTTTTTTATTGTCATTTCTAAAGATTTATGTTTTGGTTATGCTTTCAGTTAAATTAAATATGTTTTACAAGTAATGATAATCAAAGCCTTAAAAAAAAACAATACAGCTATCAAAAAGAAAAGGTGTTTACCGGGTATTGTATAGTAGGCTAGCTTTAATATCAATGAGGGCCATTTGTACAAGGATGGTGACAGATTCCTGGCATGAAGATACAAGTGACAACAAAAAGAGCGACGTTTAAACACACTCTCTCATGCTGGATGATGAGATTGCACCTGCTAAAAATGGAAATGCAAAAAATCAATCCAGTGTGTTTAACAGCCAAGCATTATGAAATTACCATCCCATCCATGTAAATTTGCAATTTCAAATGGTAACTTCTTTGAATTGGATTATGTAATATCCTAAACGGGGTCAAATGAAAAAAGAAACTTAACTACAAAAGAAACAAGTCAAACCGGTCAAAGAGACACTCAAGGTGTATTTTATATGCATACAACCATGTTAATAGATATTTAAAAGAATTGAACTATTATTGTAATAATAATATAGTTTTTAAGATCATATGGTAATGCTTTAATGATTTTCTTTTAAAGAAACACGTGCTAAGGGTCAACCCAACCTGACCATGCACTGCAAACTCACCTATTTCAACCCAAACATGCTTTTACCCGTTATGCACCCTGCTCGTTTTGCACCTTTATTTTAATAAGAGGTGTAAGGAAACCAGTACCCATAAGACTGTCCAAGTGTCTTTCTTCAAAGAATCCTCCATAAATGATTATAAAGTAGCTCATCCTCCGTTCAAGGTGTGTTTTATAAAAAGGTGACACCATTACAAGAAAAATGGCTTAATAAGTAATTCATTTATTTAAAACCAAAAAATAAATAACAAATGTAAAAAAGAGAAGGAAAAAAAAGTTAATAGTACCTGCCTTTCAGAATTTTCTTTTTAAAGCCAGTAGTTTGTTGTTTTGCAGGATAAAACCCAAATCAAACACCTGAAACATGAAATCAAAATGCCAAAAACATGAATAAAAGATTAAAAAAAAAACATATAGCATCCATTACATGTAATATGTACATCTAGATAGTATTTTTGTGAGCAATACAAACAACCAAAGTACCATCATGAGTTGAAAACATAATCATCTAACTAACAAACACAAGACCTAATTGAAAGCAAGACATAACATGAAGTGGTAAAGCCCTAAGAAAACATAATTTAGCAAGATAAAATAAAACAACTAAAATTAAAGAAAACTTACATGCCTTTCAAGTTAAATCACTTGAACCAACATAATAATAATAATAAAAGTAGTGGCAATTGTGTCATGTTCATGGGTTGAAATGATGAACCTGAACATGAAACTTGTATTTATTCATGTCCAAGACATCAACCCTAACCCAGACACACTTAAAATTGTGTTACAATATGTGTAACCTACCATCAAGCACTTGTGGTTACATTCAAAATCACAGAAACCATGGGACTGCATACCATCAAGCACTTGTGGTTACATTAAAATTACAGAAACCATGGGACTGCAGCCACTATATATCAACAAATTCTATTAACATATATCATAAGCTGCTTAATATCAAAGCTATAGTTACAGAAGTCTTTAAGTGAAAATATCATTCTTATGCGTCACAATGGCTCAGGTTTTACACTCTCTACAAGCAAAAATCACTGTCAGTAACCTTAATTATTCTTAATCCTTCTTGAGGCAAACTGTAGAAACCTTTCTCCAATGAAAAACACAATAATGCTTTCACACCAGTTCCAATTAAAGCCAATTTAGCTTATTATCTAGAGTTGAATAATGCTTAAAATATATATAATATCTGCCACGGAACAATAAACACAGCTTCGTATCTAATATGCACACAAACAGTTATTAAACTGTTATGATCCCAAATCAGAAATGAATTTCAGAAAACAGAGAGTTTAACGTCCATCAGAAAGTCAGGAAGTCTAAAGACTGGGTTGTTTACATTAAGACCTGATTTATATGCCAACAGCATAAACTTGACTCCCTTCTTACACAACTAGCTATTAATCAAGAATGGAAATACTATGAGGTGAAAATATTAAAATATCCTCTAATGATTCCAGTCACTTATCAGACAATAACTTGTTACTGTAGTTTAAACCACTAGCAGTTTAGTGTTTAGCCTCCATCATCCCCTAGCAAAAATCACATAAATTAAAAAAGCAATATTCAGTCCTAGGCTGCAAACCATTGTGCCTGTGCCCACTTCCATAAAAAAGTGAAAGTAAAAAAAAGTTTACCTGGTCAGGAAAGAAGTAAACTAATGCACTTAATTATTTCATCAAACTCATTCCTATACCAACTTGTAGAAGAAAGGTGGTCAGGTCATAACAAAAAATAGGTTTATCTACTAGTCCGAGTAAAATCCGAATGTCCTCTAGAAAGTAAAGATGAAACCCCACAGAACAGAAGTAACGCTGATTTGCTCACAAAATTTCATCACTTACTTGACTGTGAAACTCATGCAGGTCTCCGCTCCATGAGATCTTGTAGCATCATGCAATCAATAATGTTCCTTGAGGCCTTGAGTCCTTGACATTAGACTGTTTTCAGTGCAATAACTGATACTACACCCACATTTACATGAGATTTCTGTTAACCATCACCCTATCCCAGAATGCATTTCATATTTGCACCATTACATTTGTGTGAAGATGTGAACAAGAGCCAAATCTTCCTATATGACCACTTCTCATAACTCAAATGACCATAATATTAATTACAGCATATTTAACAGGTAACCAACCATCAGCCTTCATCCTAAGATATGTATTGAGAAAGAAAACTGGTTTTGCTTATGATTGTACACACATGACAAGATATGACTACTCCAAAACAAAACAGAAGTGACTCAAAAGAACAGAATAGGGCATTGCTGCATGTTAAATCCAGCAGCAAACAATGAAACATGTTAACAGATTTACAGTTGTCCAAAATGCTAATCTTTAGCAAGAAGGTCCAAAAACTTCCACTTCCATAGGGAGATGAGGCATACCGGAGCGGTTTAAACCAGATGATAACTTAAGTACATCCTGAAAATTGAGATGACATGACCTAGAGCCAGAATATCTATTATAGTTAGCAAACTGTAGCACCACACTACTTGCTTCTGGCCATTTTTAAGATGATAAAAAAAACTTGGAAGATTTTTTTATGGTAATGATTCCTGCGCATGACTACTCGATGGTGAAAGTTCAAATGTGAGAAAAAATATTTAGGAGGATTAAGTTTGTAAGATGGGCAAGAAATCTAGAGACTAGGATACGGACATGGAGCAAAGTGCCAAGTTTAAAACTGAGAACTATAAAAGATGGTCTTCATAAGAATTTGCCATTCAAAAGGAAATATGATAACCAATTGTGTAACTATAGCTGACTATTGATCATAAAGATATTTAATCAGTTCCATAGTTGGAGCTAGATGATAATATATTGCGCAATGTCAAGAACAGGACTAAATACCCTGAACATTAAAAATTACTTCATTTTGACCAAAAAGATTCCTGGGTAGTTAATCCTCAAAGATTTATTATAATGATGATGAACTTGTAAGCAGG
This sequence comes from Flaveria linearis, assembly GCA_024085815.1. Taxonomy (NCBI): domain Eukaryota; kingdom Viridiplantae; phylum Streptophyta; class Magnoliopsida; order Asterales; family Asteraceae; genus Flaveria; species Flaveria linearis. The sequence continues at coordinate 5,635,749 of CM044001.1, forward strand.
AGATGTTATACACCACTCATTAGAACTTATAAACTATATCATTAAAGATAAATGTGAAAAAGAAAACGTAAAAGACCCTCAGCTAAGAAATTGAGATCATCATGTGTACACCAATAGTTGATGGACTTGTTTGAATAAGCACCATTTGAAATCAGTTGTGGTAGCATGAGTTCTAAATTATAATGTTGTACCAGTCATCAATCGGGGCGAGAGGGAGCTGCTTCGAGGAGGCGACACCCGCTTCTCATATTTGATAATAGTAGTCACCAATCATTACAAGAAATACATATATAAGATAAAAGTAAGAAGTACACATCAACATAGACAGGGTCGCTATTCCATTAATCATCCTAAAATGACACAAACTTGGCCCATATGTAACTGAAAAAATTGGATCAGTGATCGATTTCTAGGTAGTGCTTTTCCTTGTGTGGATCCTATTTCAATGGAAACTTGATAATTCGATCCACCTAAATTTGGTTTAGAAAATAATAAAAATATCTAAAAGAGATATCCACCAACAATTAACAAACAAACATCAATCATACAATCTACATAGTTGCATGTTACTCCTATAGTTCTATAGCGCAAGTACCATATAGGCATTGCATGGGCATAAGATAACTAGGTAAGTCACTAAATTGTGCTTTAAAAAGCGTTTAAATAGATTGAGCTACTCACCATAAGCCATGGATTATATCCCATTCACAACACACACACACAAGTCATGTTGCAAGTGACACCAGCTGAACAGGACACAAGTTCAATAACTAGTTTGAAAACCAAGATTATGAACATTTAAGTTTCACTGATGAAACAGGTTTATGAAAATATATTCAGAAGGATATAGTATATATGCTCTAGATGATGTAAAAAGCCAATTCTGAATTCGAATAAACAGCTAGCATTTGCTTTAGAACAAAAATATCCAAAATAGCATAACTATATCAATAAGTATCTCTAATGAGAACATTGTAAACAAACCTAAACTTCAATTCAGAGCATCATTGATTCGATAAGCAATCTAATAGACCACAGCCTAGCAGGAGATAGTCTATCTGTGCCCTTGAGCCCACTGCATATCATATGAACCCCAAGATCCATGTCCAGCTCCATACTGAGGATACCCTTCTGCACCAGGCTGTACCTAACAGGAGTAAATAAAATTAAAACCACAAAAAGAACAAGAAAACTTTAAATAAAAATAAAGATAATAGTGAGTGGCAGTGCACACACTAGAAGTCTAGAATACCAAAATAAAAACTAAAATAACAAGACAACTTACAGGATTCATTTGATTTGTAGAACTCATGCCATAATTTGGAGGATAAGGATTCCCCCCATAGTTAGCTTCAGCATTGCCATAATTTGTGTTATAGCCTGTGCATCCACGATGACCATTAAAACGCAAAGTTAGAGCTTACAGACATGTCTGGCACTCTGGCAAACTGGCATTGCTTACTGTTTTCTTCTTATTGCTTTTCAAAATAAGTTAGAAAAAAGCAACTTTAAACTGTTTATTCAAAACAGATTATTTCACTCATCAACAATCAGATAAGCAATTTAGATAAAGAATCCCAAGCACACCTTAATGAAGGTATAATCCCCTTCCATACACTCATACATTCATACCTGGATTTGGAACTACTGCAGCAGCAGCACGAGCCCTTTTTTCAGCATTAGCCATCTCAGCACGTAACTTTTCTAGCTCCCGAGCCATTGTGAGTAGATTCTTCTCCATCACTTGACCATGTTCATAATTCTCTGCATGCCCCTTTTTCTCATGTTCAATTGCAGCCCTTGAAGTATAATATATCATGTCAACAGACATATGTAAAGTAATAGATTTTTCAGGTGTTGAAGGGGGAAAAAGAAAACAAAAGCAGATTGTGGTTCTCTGTATAAACAAACTTTACCATCCACCTAGAACGGGTCCTAGACTCCTAGCTACCTTTCAATCAATATTCAAAGTTCTCACTCTCCCTTGGAGCCAATATAAAAAAAAAAAAAAAACTCATGATTATATGAATGTGTATACACGCACGCACGCACAAAGTATCAAATATTGCTATTCAAAGATAAAAGGGAAAAAGGCGCTTACTATGGACTATGTTTTAGGTAGAGGCAGCAAAATAGATGGGCTGCCTAATGGTTCAAAATGAATATTTTCTTACAAATTTGGAGTCATATTGACCGACCCATAACGCGTATTGTCCAGTTTTTTTTAGATAAACAATGTGTAAATAATGCAAAGAAAGCCAAAAACTATGTTATTACAATATCAATCTAATCTTCTGTGTGTGTCATAAAATATGTTTTTATACGACTTCTGATAATGCAAAGAAAGTCAAAAACTAAGTTTTAGGACTTTAGACAACTTTTGACCAAAGCAACCTATTTGACTTGTTCCCTTTTCAACTATTTTTTATACGGCCCTTAAGCTTTTGATAAAACATAAACACATAACCTGTTCATAAGTGAAAGGGTAGTATGACCACCTTTAGTTTTAGGCAGTAAATTGTTAAAACAGATAGAAGTCAACATTCTTGGCATTTGCTACTTGATGAAACATCACAATGTCAGCACATAAAGATAAAGGGAGAGCCTTTTTTTATTTCACTTTTTATGCCAACCATAGTGAAAGTTCATTACTTGTAAATAAAAATCATTTGCAGGCCCATAATTCAACATACATCATCACCTTCATATAACAGATTATTGGTCTGCCAAAACATAAAATATACAATCATTGATGCAGATCAAAAACTTACCTTGCACGTTGTAGTTCTTGTCTAAGCCCTCCAATTTCTGCCTTAAGTGCTGGAACTTGCTGCAAGTCAGCATTAGCTCTGGAAAGGTCTTGGGTCATAGCCTGAACTTGAGCAGTAAGCTTTTGATTTGTGGCAGACATTTCCTTAATATCAGCATGCAATTGCATAAGCTCAGCCCGCATGCCTTCAACTCCGTTAAGATCATGTTCCATTTTGGCTGACTTTTCATATAACTCCCTCATCTGCATATCTTTCTCCATGAGGAAGTTTCTAGCAAAGTGGTCTGTTTGTTGAAGCTCATGTTGTGCAACTTCTAATTCCTGCTTAAGTGCAACATGGGTTGCAGCTAACCGCTGATTATCAACCAATAGCACCTGAATGTCCTGATGTTGAGCTGCTAATTGTTCCTCAATAATAGCAGGGTGAGGTGGGAGTGGTCTATGACCCCTTGCAAACTGAGCTTCCCTCATTTCTTCAAGCAATGCAGGATGGGGCATTGGGCCTAGATTCCTTGCAAATGGTGGCTCATGAACAGGAGGCATTCCACCATGTGGGGCGGCTTCCATTGGAATTGGAGGTCCATGATTTCTACCAGACATCTTTCTCAAAAAAATTCAACAAATGAAAGAATATAACTCCTTGAAGAGTATGTCAAAACAGACCTAACAAAAATATAAGAAGAAAAAATAAGCAACTAACCAAAAGAAACTATGTTGCAGTTAATCTCACAAACAAATGTTCAAGCATATAACCAAAACCATGAACTTTAAGCCAATCAAGCTAAAGATTATTGATAGTTAACAAAACTAAAAATCTTATAAACAGGTGTGGTGCATTGAGTAGAAAGTAATATCCATCTTCCAAACTTCAATTGTGTTTGCATATATAAACATAATCCCAAAACCAATTAAACTTCATATAATACGTTAAAACTATAAACCAGTAAGCAATCACAATATAATTAACTTGATATCATTATACACGTAATACGTAGCAATGATAAAATCCGATACAAATGGAAACCCTTGACGAATCATACCATATTACCATTCAATCAACAGGGGAATCGGGAAAATATTACAATCGGAAGAGCGACAATCACCGATTTCAGTAATTACAGGAGGTCGCGTAATTTGTTAAAAGCCCTAATTGACAATAACAAAAGGAGAAAACGCATGCATCGAAGTAAAAGATTATGAAAACCCTAGAAAAACTGAAACACCTGTATTATGAAGATTCTCCGGTGTTCGATAGAGATCGAAATCGAGAAATCGAACTGAAGGTAGCAGCGGCGTTGAAATCAGATTGATGTGTGTACTTTGTTTCTTATGCGTTATTACTTGTTAAACATGATATCATACAAAAGTAACATCAATAATCAAATACACCATCAATGATCTTAAAAGAAAAGGGTGATTTTGCCGGATATGATATAGGTTTGTAGACATGTTAAAAGTGAAATTAGGTATATAGTCGATGTTAAATTTAGGGTTTAGGATTGTGTGTATACTTCGAAATGTTTATTATTTTTATGTTTTCGTGCGTGGGCTGAGAATCATGTTATGTACGAACGATTTTTTGTGGATTGTTGTTTTTCTGTGTTTCGTCCGCGAAGCGTATATTTTGCGAATGAAGTTCAATAGTCAATACAAAGCAAATTTGGTTTGTATATGATCAGCTTTTTACGCGTTGATATGTATTTGAGGCATGAAGTTGATTTGCAACGCGTTAAATGCATGCATGGTATAAAGATATGGAAATCGTCGTTTTGTGTCGATTTTTTTCTATCTATGAAGACGATCCAAACGCATAAGAGGTCTTTTTAGCAAAGTGATGTTAGATAACGTTATAAGCGTATCGGACGGGGATGACATGGAATGCATGTGTTAGTGCTTCATTGGATGACTTAAATTCGCAACATCTTTGGTGGCCATACATGTGTTAGTGCTTCATTGGATGACTTAAATTCGCAACATCTTTGGTGGCCATACATCACGAACTTAAGAACATGATGGCCTTGCTTTGTAGCTACGTGTATTTATGAAACTGGCACGAGGGTGGAGTCTTCATTCGGTTGTGTGCTTCTTTACGATTGTTCAAGTCTTCTTGTTGTAGGGTGACGCTACCGTGGTGGCATGTGTATTCTAGAAAGAGAAAATTAGTGAAGGATCGAGGTGTGATCATGGCCGTCATAACGCTATTAAGGGGTCGTACATGATGGTCCTAGTGGTGGTTCATGATTAACGGGATGGTTTGGGTGATTTTATGCCCAAACGAGCGTATGGAAAGTAGGTATTCGTTTTATACACTTAATGTGAGTTATATATGTTCTTTTTTTTAAGGTTTAAAATGTTTTTTTAGCTAATTCAAGTACAAGTGCGTTTAACGGTTTTAAAAGTGGATTGCGTATATCGTGTAGGTGTTAAGTTTAAAATCGAAATGGTGATTAGTGGTAGGTTTCAGGGCCGTTCTAAAAGTGAGGATATAATCACGGTGTAGATGTTTAATAAACCTTGATTATTATGTTTCTAAAGTGGGGGATTGGTTATGCATGCAAGTCTTGACAAATATGTCATATATTGTGCATGTAATCATGTGCGGTTAGGCGTGGATTGGTTAACATTGTTTGCTCGTTTTGTGTGGATTAATGGATGAATTTGTGTGGGAAATAACTCGTAGGTGATGCCATATGTGATGTGTAAATTCAACAAGAGTTACATGCTCGGGGTCTCCGGTCTAACAACAAGTCAACAAGCATGTATAAAATACGCTAAAGCAAGATCACATTTTACTATTTAACAAAATCAATTAGTTGGCATATATAGCATATGACGTTCATACAAAAGATTGATTCAAAAGGATAAAAAAAAATCAAAGATAGATTCATTTTCATGTTCATCCATCCACTCATTTAAACGCATAATCGTTTTTATAATCTTGTGATTCATCTCCGCCTAAAACATACACCACACGTGTTTTGTTAGATAATTAATATGATGTTAGCACACGAGGTTTTTACTTCAAAACACGTATATAAACTATTTCAACTTTCCTAAGGGACCGAAGGTCTCAGGTTCGATCCGTGGAAACGGCCTCCCCACAAAATGTGGGGGAAAGACCGCGTACATCTTCCCTTAAATAGGACGGACCCTCCCTGGACCCTGCGAAAACGCGGGAGCTCTTTGGAGCACCAGGTACACCTTTTTTTTTAGAGTTTTGAAAATTCTTTTACTGTACTTGTGTTGAACACGGATTTTAGTCTATCTCTTATTCATCATATCCTCCGCTTCCAACTTTCTTGCATTTTATTTATTTCAATCGTAATTGTATTCTAATATCATTGCTTTCATTTCAAACTAGTGTTGTAATTATGTCAATAAAAGAGCTTTATATTTATTTTGACAGATGATTTTCCTACAACACCGACTCTTCAAATATTTTTAAACAGCGACAGTAAAAATCATTATATCATTGACATGTATAAACATATAATTCATCACTTCTAAAATGCAGTAACAACCTTTTAAAGTTAGCTCTTTCAAAACAGAATACAACTACAACAATTATTGATCTTAGGCGAAACTTTACTGATTAAAATGTGCGTTCAATGTACGTGGTGTCAACGGTGGCAACAAAATTTGTCCAAATGCCTCGAGAAAATAAACCGGGACCACATTTTATTTTGTGTTTAAGAAGTCACCTCACGAAAAATATAATTCTTTGTGAAACGACAACGTACATACACATCCATCTATTTATACACCATAAATAACCAACCTTAAAATACGTCAACTTACACCTAACCACATAAGAAGCTACCACTTAATTATAAATCCCACCATGTTTACACCTTTTGGCTCAAGGACCACAATACTAATGGACAATCTCATTTGGCCTTGCAATTAAATCATGTTTTACACATAGAATACTTCCAACTTCTGTCATGTTCATCATAGAAATCGCTTGCGTTTCAACAAATTGCCTCGTGATTCAATTATTTCTATTTTTGAAGAAAAGATGTTATCACCATTTCCATTTATGAAATTCTAGCATTTATCACTAACGGGTTCAATCTGACCATTGGTAAATTATCAACATAAATATTGCCGTTAGTAATTAAATATTTTTCTTATCTTTTGGCCTACGACACATATTCTCTACTTTACGAATACTCAACTTCAAAAATCATCACACCTGCACTTTACAAGATTTGAACTCACAATCTTTTAATTATAGAGTACATTGTTTTACCATCAGGTTGTCCCATTGAGACGGTTACAACACTTTTCACAGTCTTAATCAGTTTATTGATATAATAGCATATTTTATAATCCCGTATTTGTAAAATATCATACACTAGCTAAAGAAAACTTGAAAACAAAATTTGGTTACACAATATCAAAGATATGAACACATTATTTCCATACTGATTCACACATACCACTGAGTTAAAATAAGAACACAATGTATTTAAACTATTATTTCCTAACCACAAAGTTTTAGATATTTGTCGCATCTTTTATTCCATCTTTTTTTACTGATTTTTCTTATTTGTTCTTCAGGAAACTGGGATATGAAAAGCTGTACCGTTTATAAAGCGTTCGATCAAGGGTATTGTTAACTATGCCATCGTCAAGGATGGTTTCACGGTTGCGGATTTAGGATGTGCCTCCTGGGCGAACACACTTTTAGTTTTGTCTAATATTATTGATATAGTGCATGAGGTGTTTGAAGAAAACACTCGTAATGTACCGTAATTTCAAGTGTGTTTAGATGACTTATTTCAAAATGATTTCAATTATATTTTCACATTATTACCTGATTTTTATGCAAAGCTTAGGAAGAAAAAAGGAGAAAGTTTGGACCTTGTTTTGTTTCTGTTGTTCCAGGTTCTTTTTATGGTAGACGCTTTCCCGACCATAGTTTGCACCTTGTTCACGTCTCTAATGGTAATCATTGGCTTTCTCAGGTATGTGTATCGCATAATTTCCAACTATATATATAGTTCTCATATGTGAGATGATAATAAAAAATATTTATTAATTAGGATGATAAACTACGATCCTTGTAAATATGATAGGTGCCTCAAGACCTTGATAATAATGGATTAAATATATATATGGCGAAAACAAGCCATCAAAATGTTTACCAAGCATATGGAAAATAATTTCATACCGATCTCACAAAGTTTTTACAAATGCGCTCTAAGGAAGTAATACGTGGTGGAAGCATGGTTCTAACATTTCTTGCACGGAGCAAACTTGATCCGACTATTGATGATTGTTGTGCACAATTGGAGCTACTCGGGCAATCACTTGTCGAAATGATGAAAGAGGAATATATATGGTTTTGTTGTATCCAAATTTGAACTCGAATTAAAAAGTTACATTTTCGTCAAAAGTTCTACTTTTTCCGCTCAACTAACTAGCTACCTTAACTCATGCTACAGAGGTTGATTCAAGAATCAGATATTAACTCATTCAATGTTCCGGTATAAATTTCCATGTGAGGATGAAGTTAAGAATATTATTGCATATGAGGGCTCTTTTTATCTAGAAAACATGAGTGCTTTTAAAGTGAATTGGGATCCACATGACGTGGATTACACAAACACGAATGATTCTAACGAGCTGAGCCTAATCCATGGCAAAAACACATCAAAACTACTTAAAGCAGTTCTTGAACCGTTGTTGATTTCACATTTTGGGGATTCGATTAGTGACGTGCTATTTAAAAAGCTTGAGAAGCATGCATGTGGCCGAATATCTCTCAAAAAAGAAAACAAGAAACTTTTTTGTGACAATTTCATTGACTAAAAAATGAACAATTCATGTGTTCAAATCAATCTATTGGTTATTTTAGGCATTGTATACAACATGAATCCTCCATATATGAAGGCATAGCTATTTTGGTAAATCTTTACCTATTTTTAATTGAAAAGACTTTTACGTTTGCCCGATTGGGGGCTTCACTAACATCTTAATTAGTTACTAGATGCTACACTTTCAATTTTAGAACCAATATAAGCCCGTAAATAATAATGTTTTAAACAGTTTGACCTTCACAATTTATACAAACATTTACAAAATATGCAAAAGTGAGATCCCATAAAACTATATAACTAAATTTATGAGTTATGCAAACAAATTGTATGAAGTAGACACCAAATCCATGATCCAAAAGGATTAAAAAGTTCTTAGAAATATTCATTGTTGGTTTCATCCATCTACTTTACTTATTGTTGGTTTCATCCATCTACTTTACTTATTGTTGGTTTCATCCATCTACTTTACTTATTGTTGGTTTCATCCATCTACTTTACTTATTGTTTGATATGCACCTTAATGTTTATATTTATCGATAAAAAGTTGTTTCAATTTCTTATTAAAAGTCTTATACGATATGTTTGCATATCAAATTTAATATTTACTTGTAAACAACATAAGTACGTAAAAGATTGATTATTTAAATATTTTTATCAAGTCAGATGTTTTAAAACTCTAATTCAATAGAACATCTACTAACCATGTAGAAAGTCAGTTGTTTTAAATGATAACTCAACACAAAATCTACTCACGTACCGAGTCCAAAGTTCCTATTGTTAAAAAGCTCAAGCATTCCAAACTATGAGTCAGTACGATGATCTGAATTACTGGCTAAGTAATTTTCAAGAGTTGAATGCCTTGTTTTATTATAGAGTTCGAGAGTTATAACTTATAACTAAATTGTACTATAGTTAATTTTAGATTCTGCTGTCTTTGGTCATGGTTTTTGTCTGAAATAGTAAATTCAATATTTATTTAACCCAAATCATAGACGTTTACACCAGAATAACGTCTATAATACTAAACAAAGTATAATCATAGACGTTTACACTAAAATAACTTCTATAATACTAAACGGGGTAACTTTTTTAAATGGTAACTAACTTTTAATTTTTTTAATTAAATAACTCAAGTTTTAAAAATATTACAATTAGGTCACTCAGTTTTCATGTTTTATATAAATTAAAAATATAGTTTTTAAAAAGTCTTAACATGTTTTTTTAGCATGTTATACTTGTTGTTTCAATTAGAAAATATATTTTTCTTTCTTTTGATGCTGATGTGAAACGGTAACGTGAATTTTAGGTACTTTTTTAATTTTTTTCATAATTAACATGTTTTTTTATTTTTAATATTATTTCATATATTGAAAATTCTGACCCCAACGTCTTCTCATCCGTTACTTTCTTGACATAAGAAAATTTTATGATGACTCGATTTGATCGTTTAGTGATTCAATTTGAGAAAAATATGCATGAATGACTAAATTAAAACACTTTTAAAACTTGGTTACTATTATGTGATATTTTGTCGTACTAAACAAAGTATAAATAGACAAAGAGCACAAATAAACCCTTGATCACTACTATCAAATCATCAACATGATGACTGGATTCAAAAATTCACAATTTAACTCAAGAACATAGCGAATTCGTCATTATGATAAACCCTAATACAAAAGACAATGTATGACAGTTTTCTGAATGAACCCAAACCGACATAGATAGTTTAGAGACAAACGAGATTAGATGGCCACAAGGAACAAGTAGAATAGATGTTATGTAGAAGATGAAGCCACAAATAACACATACTAAGGCTCCATACATATAGTCAAAATATCCAGAAACATTTCTAAGCATATTAATACCTCCAAGTAGAGCCGTAGATGTAACATCTCGTATTTTTCGTTAAATTAAAAGTTAGCCTTGTTAAGTTCTTGTATGGACCACTTACGCCCATTATGAAAGTTATGGATTACTTATGCTTATCTTTTAATCTGTCTTTAAATGCTTTAATTTGAAAGGCTATAGTTTATTAAATTGTACATAATAATAAATTACATTAATAATACTAATAGTTATAATAATAATAATAAAAACTAGGATAATAATAATATTATTAATAATAACAAATAACTATAATAATCATAATATTAACAATAATAGTAATGTTAAAATTTATAATAATAATGATACTTATAATAATAAACTTAAAAATGTTTAAAATTTAAGGTAATAAAGTTTAAGGGGTCAATATGCCATTTTATGAACTTTAAATAGAAACTTTGTACATAAAATAATAAGAACCAAACTGCAGGGACCATTATGTAACATTTCAAAACCCATCCCCTTCCCCCTCCCGTGATTCCGGCCAGCATCCCGGCTGCCGCCATCGGCGCCGGCGACCTGTAAATCAACCCGAAACCCCCCAATCTCGACACCAAATGATCCCAACCGGTTCGCCAACGCATTACGAACTTAATTATGTTCTTTAATTGAGATTAAACAACCGTTAAAAGCCTCTAACAAAAGCATAACCGAAACCCTTTAATCATATAGCCGTTCGGCCATTAAACCTCAATAATAATTCGATTAAATGAACATAAACGACCGGCTATTCATTTATAATCTTATACTCGTTCCAATTCCATCTGAAACACACAAAAATCACACATTCGATTACTCCCTAACCCGCGACCTGCAACTTAATTGAACACCACCCTCTGGGGTTCAAAAATCGAAATTGGGTGAGGGCTTAGATTCGTGTGCATTTCACAAAGCCCCACACGAAGTTAATTGGGTTATGATCATCATTTGACCCACAATCGAGCTCTACGTGGTCGCGGCTCGTTTCTAAACCGTTTTCATCAACCTAATCTTCAATTCAGGTAATTGAACATGCATACATACTCGGTTTCTCATGGGCAATCAAATCCCTAAACTTGATTTCATAAACAACCTCGAATCGAAGTTCAATTTGGGATCGATTTGATTTCTAGGGTTCATGTGGGTTTGGGGTTATATTGTTTTTGTGTTTATAAGAATTAAAACCCAGTTCTTGGCAGGCTTAGGCGCCCTTGCCTACTGGTTAACGACATGTTCCCACATTCAATTGGTCCCGGGTTCGAACCCGGGCATCACCAATATTTTTTTAAAAAAAAAAAAACTTTTTTTTAAGAAATTCTAATTACATAAAATTTTAATTATCATGAAATAACATTTTTGTAAACTTCAACACCTTCTAAGCACACCAAATTATTTTATGTGTAAATATTAAATATCGTTTTAATAAAACAATATAACAAAAGTCGTTTTTAGTTTATTTCGTATAAGATGAAATCTGTTTTTAATAATAGTTAAATTAATAAACCATTATTGGACAATATGTTGCTTATAATTATTGTTAACCATGTTATTTTAAATAATTATAAAAGTTACTCACACTTTATATTTAATTTTATCCGTTATTATAAATACTTTAATTTCATTACTAAAATGGTGTAATTATTTTTATAAGTAAATCCATTATTTAATTCGTTTGTTTATCAAAAACCCCAAATTCCAATTGAAATCCTAGTTCACGTCTAATCGTTAATCTTATTATTAAACTTTAATATAAATACGTTAGGTACCTTTAAAGGAATTCGTTGGAACATCGTTTAATCCTTATTATCATCTTATACACATATACGTCAAGTGAGTTTCCTTGCCCCTTTTTATATTTTCACACTAATTTGGGGTGAAACATGATTACTTATACATAATGCACTTGTAAACGTTTAGACTTGTAAAGCACTTGCAATTCATATTTTTGTCATGGTTATTTATGTGTTGTAAGTGTTTATATGAGATACATAGTTTGTTTACAATCATTAACTATTGCTAGCCTGGCGACGTCTTAGATCTTTGGGCCTGACAAGCCTATTTGGTGCTAAAGTCGATGTATTGCCGACTCCTAGGAGCCGTATGCTTGTGCACTAGGGAACCAAATACACTTAGCCAATCTTATATACTTGTAATCAAGTCGAGGTTTGGTTGTAACGATATGTGTTCTATAATCTTACTAGCTTATAACTTATGACATGAATTGCTACTTGTAACTTTATCATAGTATGTATGAAAACCTTGGAAACTCACCAACTATTTTTAGTTGACCTTTTATTTTATCATGTTTCAGGTAACCCCGAAGTTTAAAGTGGTCTTTTGAAGCTTGCAATAAAACTAGGACGTGGACCTAGTTAAATAAATAAAATGTTATGTTTTGATTTATGTTTGAACTTAATTCATGTTTGAGACTCATGTTTGTATTTCCTGTTGAAACTTAAAATATTAATATTTACCTTTAAATATAGCGTTATGTGGCTGTGAACAATCTTAACCCTCACATCTCGACGTTTCCGCCGTCAAGGTTGGGGTGTGACAGATTGGTATCAGAGCCCGTAACTATAGGGAATTAGGTTATTAGAAATGGTGACCTAGACTATAGCATATGCACGAACCTTATAGAATTATATTTCTATCTTTTAAGGTATATGGTTTGCATGCTACATAATGCTATGTTCCCTTATGTGCAATTTGATGCCTTAGCATAGGATTGCCTAAACATTTCTACATGTCTCCCAAAACTTACATTTGACTCTTAGACTCTCCCCGAACATGAAACCTCTTAATCTTATTCTCGAAGACACGTGGAATCGTATACTTATGCTTATGACTTGGATCTTTAGGCGTTATGTCTAATCTATATAAATCTCATCAAGGTTTTGATTTCATGAACCTAAGAAATATTGTGTGACACATAGACACCTGTATTCTGGATTTCCTGGCAAAAAGCCCTCGGGCTAAGGCAAGCGTATTCGTATAAATCTCATTGAGGGGCCCGTTACACTACCTGGGGATTTCTGGGATGAGTGATAAACTATGGTCAAAATACACATATCTCTAAGGCAAATGGGTCAATTCACCTTGACGTGTCAACGTTTCCAAATGGTAATGCGTTACCCAAATGGAATCATTCTGTGTACCTTACAACCCTTAGCTTGTCTTTGTCTAAACTACTATCCTTTGTTATTCTCATTCCTGTAACTAATTCATTTTGTATATCTAGCATGTCTCGTCATCATGGAAAGCGTGGAAGTTCCGACCGAAAACTTGCAGCAATGATAGCCCGACAAATGGCTGCTGTGCTCCCAACCATGGTTGCTGAACTTAATAGCACTCTAATGGCTAATAGCAACAACAACACTAATGGGAACAATAGTGGTGCTCATGGAGAGAATAACAACAATCAACAAGGGAACACCCGTACGTGCACTTTCAAACACTTCAACTCGTGCAAACCCACTAGTTTTAGTGGAAAAGAAGGAGCCACTGGACTCCTCGAGTGGTTTGAAAGTATGGAGAACACATTTATCGTTAGCGAGTGCCCTGATGAGTTCAAAGTTCGCTATGCTGCAAGTGTCCTTCAACAACGGGCACTAACATGGTAGAATAGTGAAAAGAAAAACCGTGGAACTGAGGTTGCTTTGGCGTTGCCCTGGGAAGAATTTAAGGATATCATGATCCAAAAGTTTTGCCCGAGGGGCGAGTTGCAAAAGCTGGAGGAGGAGTTCTGGAACCTCAAACAGGATGGTGGGAATCATTTGGCTTATTCCACCCGACATCATGAATTGAGTATGCTTCTACCACACATGGTAGACACCGTGCCCCGTAACATTGAAAAATTCATCAAGGGGGTACCACCTCAAATTCAAGATGCCGTGGTGGGTAGTAGGCCCACAACCTTGGAGGAAGCCATCACAATCACCGCCCAACTCACTGAGAATCATATACGAGCGGGCACCCTGTCTGTGAAGGGTGCAAAGAAGGTGGAAAAGACGGCTTCTGAGGCTGTTAAGGAGACTAAAGCTGAACCGTCTCACAACAATAACAACAACAAGAAGCGTAAGTTTACACCGGCACGCAACTATGCCGTGGCTGCACCCAAACAAACCCAAACGCAACTTGTACCTGTCGCTGCACCTGTGGCACAAGTGCCTGGGGCTAGAGCTTATGCTGGTCCCCAACCTATGTGCAACACGTGTAGATACCATCATCCGGGGAATCAACCATGCCGTATCTGTACCTTATGCGGTAAATATGGTCACTGGGTGGCGACTTGTCACCGTGCACCTAACAACGCCGCCATGGTCACAAATCGTGTTTGCTACAATTGTGGGGAACCTGGTCATTTCCGCCCACAATGCCCTCGCCTGGTGGGTAATGTTCCACAAGCTCGAGGACGTGCTTTCAACATCAACGCTAACCAAGCACAAGCAAACAACGACGTGGTGAATGGTATGTTAATTTACTTGTAACTTTTGTGATCCGATTCTTTTCATACATTACTTGTATCGTTAAATACCTTAAAAAATTGAACAGGTATGTTTCTTATTAATAAGACTTATGCCTATGTCCTATTTGATTCTGGAGCCGATAAGAGTTTTGTTTCATTAGAGTTTGAACCCGTACTTGCTAAGCCACATACGAAACTAGAAAGACCTCTCACCGTTGAAGTTGCCGATGGAGAACCGATCACTGTAGATGTTGTTATCCGTGATTGCATCTTAAGTCTTGACACTCACGATTTTCTTATTGATCTGATTCCTATGAAACTTGGAAGCTTCGATGTCATCATTGGTATGGATTGGTTAGCCAAACACCATGCCGAGATCGTTTGTTTCGAGAAGTGCATCCGTATACCGTTACCATCTGGGGATACTTTGAAAGTGTTTGGCGAAAAATCTTCTAAAGGGCTTAAACTCATGTCTTGCACTCAAGCCCGGAAGTGCTTAAGCAAGAAGTATATGGCCTTCTTGGCTTACGTGGTCAACACGAAAGTCAAAGGGAAAGAACTTAAGGATGTCCCTATCGTACGAGACTTTCCTGAAGTATTTCCCGATGACCTTAGTGGGTTACCTCCCGTGCGGGAAGTCGAGTTTAAAATTGACTTGATACCAGGAGCAAACCCCGTGGCTAAGTCACCATATCGGCTTGCACCATCGGAAATGCAAGAACTCTCTAGTCAACTTCAAGAGCTAACCGAGAAGGGTTTCATTCGTCCTAGTTCTTCGCCTTGGGGTGCACCTGTTCTCTTTGTGAAGAAGAAAGATGGGTCGTTTCGTATGTGCATCGACTATCGTGAACTTAACAAGCTTACCATCAAGAACCGCTATCCTCTTCCTCGCATTGATGACTTGTTTGATCAACTTCAAGGAGCTGCTATATTCTCAAAGATTGATCTACGTTCTGGATATCATCAATTACGAGTCCATGATGATGACATCCCAAAAACCGCGTTCCGTACTCGTTATGGGCACTACGAGTTTATGGTGATGCCTTTTGGTTTAACTAATGCTCCTGCTGTCTTCATGGATCTTATGAACCGAGTATGCAAGCCTTATCTAGATAAGTTTGTGATCGTCTTCATTGATGACATACTTATCTACTCCAAGACTAACACCGAGCATGAACTGCATTTGCGACAAGTTCTTGAGTTGTTGAAGAAAGAACAATTGTACGCGAAGTTCTCGAAGTGTGACTTCTGGCTCGAGGAAGTTCAATTTCTAGGACACGTGGTGAATAGCCAAGGAATTCATGTTGACCCTGCAAAGGTGGAAGCTGTGAAGAATTGGTGTGTTCCCACGACTCCAACCGAGATTCGTTCTTTCCTTGGTCTTGCTGGTTATTACCGGCGATTCATCGCCAACTTTTCAAGGATCGCGAAGCCTCTCACTTCCCTGACACAAAAGAATAAACCATTCGAGTGGGGGCCCGAACAAGAAGAAGCCTTTGGAGCATTAAAGCACAAACTGTGCAATGCTCCTATCTTGACCCTACCCGATGGAAATGATGATTTCACCGTATATTGCGATGCATCAAAACAAGGCCTTGGTTGTGTTCTTATGCAACGAGGAAAGGTCATAGCTTATGCATCGAGACAATTGAAGGTTCACGAAGTGAATTACACAACACATGATCTCGAGCTCGGTGCTGTTGTTTTTGCCTTGAAGATTTGGAGACATTACCTTTATGGTACGCAATGTATAGTCTACACCGATCACAAAAGCCTTCAACACGTTTTTAATCAAAAAGATCTCAATATGAGACAACGTCGTTGGGTTAGTTGATTAGTGATTATGACTGTGACATTCGTTACCATCCTGGGAAGGCAAATGTTGTGGCCGATGCACTAAGTCGAAAGGTTCATAGCAAGATGGTCTCGTTCCAAGAAATTCGCGATCGACGACAATGGTTTGACACCTTGAGAGGATTCGATACTGAAATTCGACTAGATGTCAACAAGGCTACTGTACTGCTACAAAACTTGAGAATAGATAGTGACATCGAGTCTAGTATCTTGGAGGTTCAACAAAGGGTTCAACAAGAAGGAAGAATGAAGGATGAACTGGAGCATAACCTTCTAACTCAACTGGAGACGAAACCTAATGGGTTGATGTATTTCGCAAACCGAATTTGGGTTCCAAATCATGATAACCTTCGTACCCTTGTCATGAATGAAGCTCATCAAACTCGTTATTCTATTCACCCTGGCTCCGACAAGATGTACATGGATCTGCGTAGTCATTATTGGTGGCCTGGAATGAAGAAAGATGTAGCGACTTATGTAGCTAAGTGCCTCACGTGTACGAAGGTTAAAGCCGAACACCAACGTCCAAGTGGATTACTTGAGCAACCCGAGATTCCTGTGTGGAAGTGGGAACACATATCCATGGACTTCATAACCAAGCTACCCCGAACCTCTCGAGGACATGATAGCATATGGGTGATCGTCGACCGATTGACCAAATCGGCACATTTTATACCCATACGTGACACTTACAAGACATCAAGGTTGGCTCGTATATACGTTGATGAAATTGTAAGTCGTCATGGGGTACCTCTTCACATCATATCCGACCGAGACGCTCGTTTCACTTCGCACTTTTGGTCGTCTATGCAAGAACTCTTGGGTACTCAATTGGATTTAAGCACGGCTTACCACCCCAGACTGATGGTCAAACCGAGCGAACCATCCAAACCTTGGAGGATTTGCTACGCCTTTGTGTCCTTGACTTTGGTGGTGATTGGGATACGCATCTACCGCTAGCGGAATTTTCGTATAACAATAGTTACCACTCGAGTATCAAGATGGCACCATTCGAAGCACTTTATGGTCGAAAATGTCGTTCACCGATCTGCTGGACCGACATTGGTGAAAACTTTATCACTGGTCCTGAACTCATACAAGAGACGACCGATAAAGTTTCTATCATCCGAAAGAACCTTGAAGTGGCAAGAAGTCGACAAAAGAGCTATGCTGATAAGCGACGTAAGCCATTGGAATTCCAAGTTGGGGAGATGGTTCTTCTTAAGGTTTCACCGTGGAAGGGTGTTGTTCGCTTTGGAAAGAAGGGTAAACTGGCTCCAAGATTTGTAGGACCTTTCAAGATTCTGAAAAGGATTGGGAAAGTGGCTTACAAACTGGAATTACCTTCCGACCTTAGTGGAGTTCATCCTGTGTTCCATGTCTCGAATTTGAGGAAGTGCCTGGCTGACGAAGGTCTGCATGTCCCGTTGGATGACATCCAGATCGACGAGTCATTACACTTTGTCGAGAAACCCGTGGAAGTTATGGACCGCATTATGAAGAAGACTAGAACTACCACTACCCCAATTGTCAAGGTTCGTTGGGAGAATAAGCGTGGAGCTGAGTTCACTTGGGAACGTGAGGAGCATATGAAGAAGAAGTACCCGTTTTTGTTCGCATAGTTTCATTTTTCTTAATTTCGGGACGAAATTCTTTTAAGTTGGGGAGACTGTAACATCTCGTATTTTTCGTTAAATTAAAAGTTAGCCTTGTTAAGTTCTTGTATGGACCACTTACGTCCATTATGAAAGTTATGGATTACTTATGCTTATCTTTTAATCTGTCTTTAAATGCTTTAATTTGAAAGGCTATAGTTTATTAAATTGTACATAATAATAAATTACATTAATAATACTAATAGTTATAATAATAATAATAAAAACTAGGATAATAATAATATTATTAATAATAACAAATAACTATAATAATCATAATATTAACAATAATAGTAATGTTAAAATTTATAATAATAATGATACTTATAATAATAAACTTAAAAATGTTTAAAATTTAAGGTAATAAAGTTTAAGGGGTCAATATGCCATTTTATGAACTTTAAATAGAAACTTTGTACATAAAATAATAAGAACCAAACTGCAGGGACCATTATGTAACATTTCAAAACCCATCCCCTTCCCCCTCCCGTGATTCCGGCCAGCATCCCGGCTGCCGCCATCGGCGCCGGCGACCTGTAAATCAACCCGAAACCCCCCAATCTCGACACCAAATGATCCCAACCGGTTCGCCAACGCATTACGAACTTAATTATGTTCTTTAATTGAGATTAAACAACCGTTAAAAGCCTCTAACAAAAGCATAACCGAAACCCTTTAATCATATAGCCGTTCGGCCATTAAACCTCAATAATAATTCGATTAAATGAACATAAACGACCGGCTATTCATTTATAATCTTATACTCGTTCCAATTCCATCTGAAACACACAAAATCACACATTCGATTACTCCCTAACCCGCGACCTGCAACTTAATTGAACACCACCCTCTGGGGTTCAAAAATCGAAATTGGGTGAGGGCTTAGATTCGTGTGCATTTCACAAAGCCCCACACGAAGTTAATTGGGTTATGATCATCATTTGACCCACAATCGAGCTCTACGTGGTCGCGGCTCGTTTCTAAACCGTTTTCATCAACCTAATCTTCAATTCAGGTAATTGAACATGCATACATACTCGGTTTCTCATGGGCAATCAAATCCCTAAACTTGATTTCATAAACAACCTCGAATCGAAGTTCAATTTGGGATCGATTTGATTTCTAGGGTTCATGTGGGTTTGGGGTTATATTGTTTTTGTGTTTATAAGAATTAAAACCCAGTTCTTGGCAGGCTTAGGCGCCCTTGCCTACTGGTTAACGACATGTTCCCACATTCAATTGGTCCCGGGTTCGAACCCGGGCATCACCAATATTTTTTAAAAAAAAAAAACTTTTTTTTAAGAAATTCTAATTACATAAAATTTTAATTATCATGAAATAACATTTTTGTAAACTTCAACACCTTCTAAGCACACCAAATTATTTTATGTGTAAATATTAAATATCGTTTTAATAAAACAATATAACAAAAGTCGTTTTTAGTTTATTTCGTATAAGATGAAATCTGTTTTTAATAATAGTTAAATTAATAAACCATTGTTGGACAATACGTTGCTTATAATTATTGTTAACCATGTTATTTTAAATAATTATAAAAGTTACTCACACTTTATATTTAATTTTATCCGTTATTATAAATACTTTAATTTCATTACTAAAATGGTGTAATTATTTTTATAAGTAAATCCATTATTTAATTCGTTTGTTTATCAAAAACCCCAAATTCCAATTGAAATCCTAGTTCACGTCTAATCGTTAATCTTATTATTAAACTTTAATATAAATACGTTAGGTACCTTTAAAGGAATTCGTTGGAACATCGTTTAATCCTTATTATCATCTTATACACATATACGTCAAGTGAGTTTCCTTGCCCCTTTTTATATTTTCACACTAATTTGGGGTGAAACATGATTACTTATACATAATGCACTTGTAAACGTTTAGACTTGTAAAGCACTTGCAATTCATATTTTTGTCATGGTTATTTATGTGTTGTAAGTGTTTATATGAGATACATAGTTTGTTTACAATCATTAACTATTGCTAGCCTGGCGACGTCTTAGATCTTTGGGCCTGACAAGCCTATTTGGTGCTAAAGTCGATGTATTGCCGACTCCTAGGAGCCGTATGCTTGTGCACTAGGGAACCAAATACACTTAGCCAATCTTATATACTTGTAATCAAGTCGAGGTTTGGTTGTAACGATATGTGTTCTATAATCTTACTAGCTTATAACTTATGACATGAATTGCTACTTGTAACTTTATCATAGTATGTATGAAAACCTTGAAAACTCACCAACTATTTTTAGTTGACCTTTTATTTTATCATGTTTCAGGTAACCCCGAAGTTTAAAGTGGTCTTTTGAAGCTTGCAATAAAACTAGGACGTGGACCTAGTTAAATAAATAAAATGTTATGTTTTGATTTATGTTTGAACTTAATTCATGTTTGAGACTCATGTTTGTATTTCCTGTTGAAACTTAAAATATTAATATTTACCTTTAAATATAGCGTTATGTGGCTGTGAACAATCTTAACCCTCACATCTCGACGTTTCCGCCGTCAAGGTTGGGGTGTGACAGATTGGTATCAGAGCCCGTAACTATAGGGAATTAGGTTATTAGAAATGGTGACCTAGACTATAGCATATGCACGAACCTTATAGAATTATATTTCTATCTTTTAAGGTATATGGTTTGCATGCTACATAATGCTATGTTCCCTTATGTGCAATTTGATGCCTTAGCATAGGATTGCCTAAACATTTCTACATGTCTCCCAAAACTTACATTTGACTCTTAGACTCTCCCCGAACATGAAACCTCTTAATCTTATTCTCGAAGACACGTGGAATCGTATACTTATGCTTATGACTTGGATCTTTAGGCGTTATGTCTAATCTATATAAATCTCATCAAGGTTTTGATTTCATGAACCTAAGAAATATTGTGTGACACATAGACACCTGTATTCTGGATTTCCTGGCAAAAAGCCCTCGGGCTAAGGCAAGCGTATTCGTATAAATCTCATTGAGGGGCCCGTTACGCTACCTGGGGATTTCTGGGATGAGTGATAAACTATGGTCAAAATACACATATCTCTAAGGCAAATGGGTCAATTCACCTTGACGTGTCAACGTTTCCAAATGGTAATGCGTTACCCAAATGGAATCATTCTGTGTACCTTACAACCCTTAGCTTGTCTTTGTCTAAACTACTATCCTTTGTTATTCTCATTCCTGTAACTAATTCATTTTGTATATCTAGCATGTCTCGTCATCATGGAAAGCGTGGAAGTTCCGACCGAAAACTTGCAGCAATGATAGCCCGACAAATGGCTGCTGTGCTCCCAACCATGGTTGCTGAACTTAATAGCACTCTAATGGCTAATAGCAACAACAACACTAATGGGAACAATAGTGGTGCTCATGGAGAGAATAACAACAATCAACAAGGGAACACCCGTACGTGCACTTTCAAACACTTCAACTCGTGCAAACCCACTAGTTTTAGTGGAAAAGAAGGAGCCACTGGACTCCTCGAGTGGTTTGAAAGTATGGAGAACACATTTATCGTTAGCGAGTGCCCTGATGAGTTCAAAGTTCGCTATGCTGCAAGTGTCCTTCAACAACGGGCACTAACATGGTGGAATAGTGAAAAGAAAAACCGTGGAACTGAGGTTGCTTTGGCGTTGCCCTGGGAAGAATTTAAGGATATCATGATCCAAAAGTTTTGCCCGAGGGGCGAGTTGCAAAAGCTGGAGGAGGAGTTCTGGAACCTCAAACAGGATGGTGGGAATCATTTGGCTTATTCCACCCGACATCATGAATTGAGTATGCTTCTACCACACATGGTAGACACCGTGCCCCGTAACATTGAAAAATTCATCAAGGGGGTACCACCTCAAATTCAAGATGCCGTGGTGGGTAGTAGGCCCACAACCTTGGAGGAAGCCATCACAATCACCGCCCAACTCACTGAGAATCATATACGAGCGGGCACCCTGTCTGTGAAGGGTGCAAAGAAGGTGGAAAAGACGGCTTCTGAGGCTGTTAAGGAGACTAAAGCTGAACCGTCTCACAACAATAACAACAACAAGAAGCGTAAGTTTACACCGGCACGCAACTATGCCGTGGCTGCACCCAAACAAACCCAAACGCAACTTGTACCTGTCGCTGCACCTGTGGCACAAGTGCCTGGGGCTAGAGCTTATGCTGGTCCCCAACCTATGTGCAACACGTGTAGATACCATCATCCGGGGAATCAACCATGCCGTATCTGTACCTTATGCGGTAAATATGGTCACTGGGTGGCGACTTGTCACCGTGCACCTAACAACGCCGCCATGGTCACAAATCGTGTTTGCTACAATTGTGGGGAACCTGGTCATTTCCGCCCACAATGCCCTCGCCTGGTGGGTAATGTTCCACAAGCTCGAGGACGTGCTTTCAACATCAACGCTAACCAAGCACAAGCAAACAACGACGTGGTGAATGGTATGTTAATTTACTTGTAACTTTTGTGATCCGATTCTTTTCATACATTACTTGTATCGTTAAATACCTTAAAAAATTGAACAGGTATGTTTCTTATTAATAAGACTTATGCCTATGTCCTATTTGATTCTGGAGCCGATAAGAGTTTTGTTTCATTAGAGTTTGAACCCGTACTTGCTAAGCCACATACGAAACTAGAAAGACCTCTCACCGTTGAAGTTGCCGATGGAGAACCGATCACTGTAGATGTTGTTATCCGTGATTGCATCTTAAGTCTTGACACTCACGATTTTCTTATTGATCTGATTCCTATGAAACTTGGAAGCTTCGATGTCATCATTGGTATGGATTGGTTAGCCAAACACCATGCCGAGATCGTTTGTTTCGAGAAGTGCATCCGTATACCGTTACCATCTGGGGATACTTTGAAAGTGTTTGGCGAAAAATCTTCTAAAGGGCTTAAACTCATGTCTTGCACTCAAGCCCGGAAGTGCTTAAGCAAGAAGTATATGGCCTTCTTGGCTTACGTGGTCAACACGAAAGTCAAAGGGAAAGAACTTAAGGATGTCCCTATCGTACGAGACTTTCCTGAAGTATTTCCCGATGACCTTAGTGGGTTACCTCCCGTGCGGGAAGTCGAGTTTAAAATTGACTTGATACCAGGAGCAAACCCCGTGGCTAAGTCACCATATCGGCTTGCACCATCGGAAATGCAAGAACTCTCTAGTCAACTTCAAGAGCTAACCGAGAAGGGTTTCATTCGTCCTAGTTCTTCGCCTTGGGGTGCACCTGTTCTCTTTGTGAAGAAGAAAGATGGGTCGTTTCGTATGTGCATCGACTATCGTGAACTTAACAAGCTTACCATCAAGAACCGCTATCCTCTTCCTCGCATTGATGACTTGTTTGATCAACTTCAAGGAGCTGCTATATTCTCAAAGATTGATCTACGTTCTGGATATCATCAATTACGAGTCCATGATGATGACATCCCAAAAACCGCGTTCCGTACTCGTTATGGGCACTACGAGTTTATGGTGATGCCTTTTGGTTTAACTAATGCTCCTGCTGTCTTCATGGATCTTATGAACCGAGTATGCAAGCCTTATCTAGATAAGTTTGTGATCGTCTTCATTGATGACATACTTATCTACTCCAAGACTAACACCGAGCATGAACTGCATTTGCGACAAGTTCTTGAGTTGTTGAAGAAAGAACAATTGTACGCGAAGTTCTCGAAGTGTGACTTCTGGCTCGAGGAAGTTCAATTTCTAGGACACGTGGTGAATAGCCAAGGAATTCATGTTGACCCTGCAAAGGTGGAAGCTGTGAAGAATTGGTGTGTTCCCACGACTCCAACCGAGATTCGTTCTTTCCTTGGTCTTGCTGGTTATTACCGGCGATTCATCGCCAACTTTTCAAGGATCGCGAAGCCTCTCACTTCCCTGACACAAAAGAATAAACCATTCGAGTGGGGGCCCGAACAAGAAGAAGCCTTTGGAGCATTAAAGCACAAACTGTGCAATGCTCCTATCTTGACCCTACCCGATGGAAATGATGATTTCACCGTATATTGCGATGCATCAAAACAAGGCCTTGGTTGTGTTCTTATGCAACGAGGAAAGGTCATAGCTTATGCATCGAGACAATTGAAGGTTCACGAAGTGAATTACACAACACATGATCTCGAGCTCGGTGCTGTTGTTTTTGCCTTGAAGATTTGGAGACATTACCTTTATGGTACGCAATGTATAGTCTACACCGATCACAAAAGCCTTCAACACGTTTTTAATCAAAAAGATCTCAATATGAGACAACGTCGTTGGGTTGAGTTGATTAGTGATTATGACTGTGACATTCGTTACCATCCTGGGAAGGCAAATGTTGTGGCCGATGCACTAAGTCGAAAGGTTCATAGCAAGATGGTCTCGTTCCAAGAAATTCGCGATCGACGACAATGGTTTGACACCTTGAGAGGATTCGATACTGAAATTCGACTAGATGTCAACAAGGCTACTGTACTGCTACAAAACTTGAGAATAGATAGTGACATCGAGTCTAGTATCTTGGAGGTTCAACAAAGGGTT
Organism: Flaveria linearis; assembly: GCA_024085815.1. Classification (NCBI taxonomy): domain Eukaryota; kingdom Viridiplantae; phylum Streptophyta; class Magnoliopsida; order Asterales; family Asteraceae; genus Flaveria; species Flaveria linearis. The sequence continues at coordinate 5,660,732 of CM044001.1, forward strand.
CAACAAGAAGGAAGAATGAAGGATGAACTGGAGCATAACCTTCTAACTCAACTGGAGACGAAACCTAATGGGTTGATGTATTTCGCAAACCGAATTTGGGTTCCAAATCATGATAACCTTCGTACCCTTGTCATGAATGAAGCTCATCAAACTCGTTATTCTATTCACCCTGGCTCCGACAAGATGTACATGGATCTGCGTAGTCATTATTGGTGGCCTGGAATGAAGAAAGATGTAGCGACTTATGTAGCTAAGTGCCTCACGTGTACGAAGGTTAAAGCCGAACACCAACGTCCAAGTGGATTACTTGAGCAACCCGAGATTCCTGTGTGGAAGTGGGAACACATATCCATGGACTTCATAACCAAGCTACCCCGAACCTCTCGAGGACATGATAGCATATGGGTGATCGTCGACCGATTGACCAAATCGGCACATTTTATACCCATACGTGACACTTACAAGACATCAAGGTTGGCTCGTATATACGTTGATGAAATTGTAAGTCGTCATGGGGTACCTCTTCACATCATATCCGACCGAGACGCTCGTTTCACTTCGCACTTTTGGTCGTCTATGCAAGAACTCTTGGGTACTCAATTGGATTTAAGCACGGCTTACCACCCCCAGACTGATGGTCAAACCGAGCGAACCATCCAAACCTTGGAGGATTTGCTACGCCTTTGTGTCCTTGACTTTGGTGGTGATTGGGATACGCATCTACCGCTAGCGGAATTTTCGTATAACAATAGTTACCACTCGAGTATCAAGATGGCACCATTCGAAGCACTTTATGGTCGAAAATGTCGTTCACCGATCTGCTGGACCGACATTGGTGAAAACTTTATCACTGGTCCTGAACTCATACAAGAGACGACCGATAAAGTTTCTATCATCCGAAAGAACCTTGAAGTGGCAAGAAGTCGACAAAAGAGCTATGCTGATAAGCGACGTAAGCCATTGGAATTCCAAGTTGGGGAGATGGTTCTTCTTAAGGTTTCACCGTGGAAGGGTGTTGTTCGCTTTGGAAAGAAGGGTAAACTGGCTCCAAGATTTGTAGGACCTTTCAAGATTCTGAAAAGGATTGGGAAAGTGGCTTACAAACTGGAATTACCTTCCGACCTTAGTGGAGTTCATCCTGTGTTCCATGTCTCGAATTTGAGGAAGTGCCTGGCTGACGAAGGTCTGCATGTCCCGTTGGATGACATCCAGATCGACGAGTCATTACACTTTGTCGAGAAACCCGTGGAAGTTATGGACCGCATTATGAAGAAGACTAGAACTACCACTACCCCAATTGTCAAGGTTCGTTGGGAGAATAAGCGTGGAGCTGAGTTCACTTGGGAACGTGAGGAGCATATGAAGAAGAAGTACCCGTTTTTGTTCGCATAGTTTCATTTTTCTTAATTTCGGGACGAAATTCTTTTAAGTTGGGGAGACTGTAACATCTCGTATTTTTCGTTAAATTAAAAGTTAGCCTTGTTAAGTTCTTGTATGGACCACTTACGTCCATTATGAAAGTTATGGATTACTTATGCTTATCTTTTAATCTGTCTTTAAATGCTTTAATTTGAAAGGCTATAGTTTATTAAATTGTACATAATAATAAATTACATTAATAATACTAATAGTTATAATAATAATAATAAAAACTAGGATAATAATAATATTATTAATAATAACAAATAACTATAATAATCATAATATTAACAATAATAGTAATGTTAAAATTTATAATAATAATGATACTTATAATAATAAACTTAAAAATGTTTAAAATTTAAGGTAATAAAGTTTAAGGGGTCAATATGCCATTTTATGAACTTTAAATAGAAACTTTGTACATAAAATAATAAGAACCAAACTGCAGGGACCATTATGTAACATTTCAAAACCCATCCCCTTCCCCCTCCCGTGATTCCGGCCAGCATCCCGGCTGCCGCCATCGGCGCCGGCGACCTGTAAATCAACCCGAAACCCCCCAATCTCGACACCAAATGATCCCAACCGGTTCGCCAACGCATTACGAACTTAATTATGTTCTTTAATTGAGATTAAACAACCGTTAAAAGCCTCTAACAAAAGCATAACCGAAACCCTTTAATCATATAGCCGTTCGGCCATTAAACCTCAATAATAATTCGATTAAATGAACATAAACGACCGGCTATTCATTTATAATCTTATACTCGTTCCAATTCCATCTGAAACACACAAAAATCACACATTCGATTACTCCCTAACCCGCGACCTGCAACTTAATTGAACACCACCCTCTGGGGTTCAAAAATCGAAATTGGGTGAGGGCTTAGATTCGTGTGCATTTCACAAAGCCCCACACGAAGTTAATTGGGTTATGATCATCATTTGACCCACAATCGAGCTCTACGTGGTCGCGGCTCGTTTCTAAACCGTTTTCATCAACCTAATCTTCAATTCAGGTAATTGAACATGCATACATACTCGGTTTCTCATGGGCAATCAAATCCCTAAACTTGATTTCATAAACAACCTCGAATCGAAGTTCAATTTGGGATCGATTTGATTTCTAGGGTTCATGTGGGTTTGGGGTTATATTGTTTTTGTGTTTATAAGAATTAAAACCCAGTTCTTGGCAGGCTTAGGCGCCCTTGCCTACTGGTTAACGACATGTTCCCACATTCAATTGGTCCCGGGTTCGAACCCGGGCATCACCAATATTTTTTTAAAAAAAAAAAAAACGTTTTTTTTAAGAAATTCTAATTACATAAAATTTTAATTATCATGAAATAACATTTTTGTAAACTTCAACACCTTCTAAGCACACCAAATTATTTTATGTGTAAATATTAAATATCGTTTTAATAAAACAATATAACAAAAGTCGTTTTTAGTTTATTTCGTATAAGATGAAATCTGTTTTTAATAATAGTTAAATTAATAAACCATTGTTGGACAATACGTTGCTTATAATTATTGTTAACCATGTTATTTTAAATAATTATAAAAGTTACTCACACTTTATATTTAATTTTATCCGTTATTATAAATACTTTAATTTCATTACTAAAATGGTGTAATTATTTTTATAAGTAAATCCATTATTTAATTCGTTTGTTTATCAAAAACCCCAAATTCCAATTGAAATCCTAGTTCACGTCTAATCGTTAATCTTATTATTAAACTTTAATATAAATACGTTAGGTACCTTTAAAGGAATTCGTTGGAACATCGTTTAATCCTTATTATCATCTTATACACATATACGTCAAGTGAGTTTCCTTGCCCCTTTTTATATTTTCACACTAATTTGGGGTGAAACATGATTACTTATACATAATGCACTTGTAAACGTTTAGACTTGTAAAGCACTTGCAATTCATATTTTTGTCATGGTTATTTATGTGTTGTAAGTGTTTATATGAGATACATAGTTTGTTTACAATCATTAACTATTGCTAGCCTGGCGACGTCTTAGATCTTTGGGCCTGACAAGCCTATTTGGTGCTAAAGTCGATGTATTGCCGACTCCTAGGAGCCGTATGCTTGTGCACTAGGGAACCAAATACACTTAGCCAATCTTATATACTTGTAATCAAGTCGAGGTTTGGTTGTAACGATATGTGTTCTATAATCTTACTAGCTTATAACTTATGACATGAATTGCTACTTGTAACTTTATCATAGTATGTATGAAAACCTTGGAAACTCACCAACTATTTTTAGTTGACCTTTTATTTTATCATGTTTCAGGTAACCCCCAAGTTTAAAGTGGTCTTTTGAAGCTTGCAATAAAACTAGGATCGTGGACCTAGTTAAATAAATAAAATGTTATGTTTTGATTTATGTTTGAACTTAATTCATGTTTGAGACTCATGTTTGTATTTCCTGTTGAAACTTAAAATATTAATATTTACCTTTAAATATAACGTTATGTGGCTGTGAACAATCTTAACCCTCACATCTCGACGTTTCCGCCGTCAAGGTTGGGGTGTGACAGTAGAGGTGCGCAAACCGGGTTTTTTTTTTCCAAACTGGATCAGGTTCAACCCGAACCGGGTTCAGGTCAAAGAATTTTGAATTCGGTTTAGGGCCAATAAAACCCAACCCGATAGGAACCGATCCGTCTCGGTTCCTAACCGGTTTGGGTCCAAAACTAGTTCCAAAAACCGATATTTTTATTTTTTTATTTCAGTAAATAATATATTTATAGTATACAATTAGTACATACCGGTTTTTTGGGCCGGTTCCAACCCGTTTTTTTGGGCCGGTTCCAACCCGTTTTTTTGGGCCGGTTCGTAAACCAGGTTAGGTAAAAACCGGTTCCAAACCGTTTTGGGCTAGAAATATAAAAACCGGTCACCAACTGCCTTTTTTCCGAGTTGAAACCGGTTTAGCCTACCACCGGGTTGAAACAGTTCGGTTCCGGTTCGGGTTACCGGTTCGGTCAGGAAACCGGTTTGGATGTCCACCTCTACCTCCAAGTGAACACCTCCAAGCCCAATTCCATGTGTAAGCCCAACCACTTATTCAAGAGCAAACATATCACGTAAAAAATAAGATCAATTGCATATATACCCTTGTAAACATCCATTAAATGTATATATACCCAAACAAAACTTTAATTGCGTATATACCCAATTTATTATTATGACAATATTACCCTTCCAAAAAAAATAAACACTTACAAATGGGTATATATGCCATTAAAGAGTTTTAGAGGGGGGAAATATGCTTTTAATTTATTTGTCAATTATAATGTTTGTAAGGGAAAATTTGCTAATTATGAAGTTTTAGTAAAAATAAGGACAACTTAGTCATTACATAAACTACTTTTAATAAAAACGAGTAAATTTGTCATTTTTGAGGTTTTGTAAGAGAATCTATGTATTTAAATTTTTGCTTGGGTGTATATGCCATTAATGATTTTCAAAGAGAGAAATATACTTTTAACCCTAAATATAAAAAAAACAATGATCATGAGACAATAAGCATTTATATCGAACAATAAGTCTTTGATATTTAGTTGAAACTATATATAACATTTTTCCACCATGAGATTGTCACTTTAATTATTTGCTTCTTTCATTGGTTCATAATATGAAATTGAACATCCATAAGATATTGTGTCTATTCATATTATCTAATCATTTTTATCCATTCACTAATTATATATACTACTAATTATCAATACATATCGTATTATTGTTTGTAATTTAGCTTTAGGTGGTGGTATCTATCTTGGGTTTTTTATCTTCATTTTTTACTTTAACCCTAATACTTTTATATTTTTACAATTAAACCCCTATAAAATTTTACTTTCAACTTTGATCTCCTATACATTTCATCTTTTTCAAAATTTGTTATTTTACGTTTCGATCCAAATTTTACGAGTTAACATACCGCAACGTACGTGTGTGGTTCAACGTTTTTACGACTAACTTTTCTTGTTTAACGACCCCGTCACAACTTGCGGGTTTTAGATCGACTTAGTTATTGTTTTTCATATTTTACGTTCAACGGTTTTACATCTACTTTACGTTCGGTTTTTTTCGTTTTATTTTTTTAATACGAATTTTTCCGGTGTTGATAGTCGCTGAAGGTGGTGTGATATTGGTGCTACTTGACACGATTTTACGCCCTCCACCGCAACACGAGGGGCTTAATACTAGTATATTACTATTTTCAACTTGATTATGCATTATGGTTTGTACCTTATGGTTTATGGTTGTAACTTACATTGTTTTTTCTTTAATTTTTTTTACTTTTAACCCTAATAGTTTTAACCTTTTACATTTAACCCTAACACTTCATTTACTTCAACTTTGGTCCTGCAAACTTTTCATCTTTTATAAAATTTTCATTTTACACTTTGGTCTAAATTTTTCGAGTTAACATGCCACGATATGCATATGTGGTTCAACGTTTTTACCTCTATTTTTTCGTTTAACGGTTGCATTATGTTTTACGTCTCTGTCTATTTTTAGCACATTAACACATCGCAACGGACGTGCATGGTACAATGTTTTTACGCCTACTTTTCGTTCTGTTTTACTCTTTTTTTTCATTTTTATTTCTTTTGTTTTATGAGTTTTTCCGGTGTTGGTGGTCGCTGGCGACGATATAACATTAATACTATAAGTCATGTATTTACGCCCCGCCACAACGCTTGGGGCTATAAATAAGTGTCTTTATAAAATCATACTATGACAGTGATGAACATGCATTTTCTGAGTAGCTCGTAGGTTTCAAATTTTCATGTGCGAGGTTTCTCCTTTTTCTTATCACAAAAACGAAAATTCACGTTCATTTAAATTCACACAAAAAGAAACTAAAATACAATGTTCAATGTAATAAACAAATTAAAGAGTAAAATGTTATTTTTGTGTCTGACGTTTTGTTGAATTTGCCATTTCAATCTAAAAACTTTTTTTTATTTCAGTCGCTTTAGTTTACCAAATGTTACAGTTTTCATCCACTTCACTAACTCCGTAAAGATCTCAGTTAAATATGAGGGTATTTTCGTCTTTTTCAACACCCTGATTATCCAATTAAAATAAATTAATCAATTAATATTCAATTAAAACTAAAAAACCTGAAGTGACTAATGAGACCGGGCGTTTCGATTTAAAAGCTTCAATTAACCCTAACTCATGTTGTTCGATTGAGTTCTATGAAATTTCAATTAACCTTCACAATTTGTTCTAACGTGTGCCTTTAATCGATTGAGGGTTGTTGTAGGATTGAGTTCTGCTTGTATCACGCTTTGTTTGATTGAGGTATGTTGTTGTAACGTTTGTTTGAACGTGACAACAACAAAACTAAATCAAACAAAATGTGACAACAATAGATTTCAATCGAACAAAGGTGCACGTTCGATCAAAACGTGAAGATCAATTGAAATCCCAGTATCCCACAACGCATCTCAATCGAACAACATGAGTTAGAGTTAATTGAAACGTTTAAATCAAAACGCCCGGTCTCACTAGTTGCTTCATATGTTTTTTAGTTTTGATCGAATATTAGTTGATTAATTTGTTATTATTGAATAATTAGGGTGTTGAATAATACTAAAATACTCTTATATTTAACGGAGTTAGTGAAGTGGATGAAAATGACAACATTTGATAAACTACAGTGACTGAAATGACAAAAAAAAGTTTTTGGATTGAAATGGCAAATTCAACAAAACGTAAGGGATGAAAATGACATTTTACGCGATATTACATTATAACTACTTTACAATACCGCAACAAGCCACATAGTAGTAACTCGCATCCGCCTACAAGTATAACCGCTCAACATAAAATCAACACTAACCGTTATTGGTAGAAACTTTCTAGTTGATCTGAATATCTGATCAACCTTAGAAAACAGAAGGTGGCTCACGCGTTCATCGCCTGTGGAAGGGTGCTCAGCACCCTTTAGGGTCCCCACTTATTTTATATTGGTAAAAAAATAATATCCATAAACGACTCAGTTATATTTAGGGGTGAGCAATTCGCGGTCCGGACCATATATAACCCGAGGACCGACCCGTCTAACCCGGAACCGACCCATGTACTAAGCAACAGGTCCGGTCCTCGGTCCAGTAGCAATTAATGGGTTCAGTCCGGGTTCGGTCCAAACCCGCGGGTAGTTATAAAAAACCGATTACAATTAAAAATAAAAACTAATTCTAAATATGAAATATGTTAAATTGAAATTCTAGTAATCTTCTCCATATTTGCGATTGCACAACCCTAAATAGTAAATACACCATCTTCATCATTGCACAACCCTAAAAGGCTAAAACCATCATCTTCATCATCTTCATCGTTTTTCATCATCTTCATATCGTCTTCATTGTCTTCATATCGTCTTCATCGTCTTCCTATTGTCTTCATCGTCTTCAGCGTCATCGCCAGGTATATCATCTTCATCGTCTTCATCATCATCGTCTTCATCATCGTCTTCGTATCATCTTCATCGTCTTCATCATCGTCTTCGTATCATCTCTCATCGTCTTCGTCATAAGCATAAGGGGCGGATGCATTCTTTGTTAAGGGGGTGCACATGGCCCTGCGCAGCTTGGGCTCTGTAGCATAGATAGATAGTAAAACTTGAAAAAAAAACAATAGGTTTCAAACATGAATTCTTTAGTTATTCAAACAATAGTTGTGGTATTATTTGTTTCATGGTCAAGCTCAAATTTGCAATGTTCTCAGAACCGGATCGGACGTCGAACCGGACGGCTTACTGGTTTGGTGGTCGGACCGGTCGGACCGGTCGGACCGGATGGACCGGATTTAACTATATTTTAATTATATTTATATATGTAATTAAATATAAGTAATTTATATATGATTTATACATATATTTTATAGTTATATATAAAACTTAACTATATTTGTATATACAAAGTACTAATTTATGGTTTAACACCCCGTTTTTACCCACTAAAATCAAAAAAAAAAAAAAAAAAAAAAAAATTCAAAATCCGGTCGGACCCGAACCGGTTCGCCGGTCCAACCGCCGGTTCGGTTCGGACCGGCCGGTTCAAATGGCCAAAAACGATCCACCCTCGACCGGACCGGACCAGCCACCGATTCGCGGTCGAACCGGTCGGACCGGCCGGTCCGATCCGGTCCTAACAACATTGCAAATTTGTTTCTAGTCTATTCGGTCGGGCCCGATTAAATCATGGTGAACCGACCCATTTAATCCGGTTCGGTCCAGACCGGCCCGTCAATTAATGGTCCGGTTCACGGTTCCAGTTTACATTCCTAATCAGTTTCGGGTCTTGGTCGGGTCGGTCCAGGTCGGTCCGATTCCGACCCATTGCACAGCCCTAGTTATATTATCATACATAATTTTGAACACACTTTAGCTCGTTAAGAAACTATCATAAAAAATTTTGATATTCCATAAAATCTATAATCTATAATCTATAAAACTCTAATAAACCAAAATGTCTTAAGCCACATGTCCATTTTTTAGAGTATCAATTTGTCACATGGCACTCCTAAATAAAACCAATTTTTAAATTCCCGCTCATACTGAAAAGCTAAAGACACATGCGGATCTTTTTAACCCATGGGCTGAACCCGCTTCATTCACTACTTCACCAAAACCCTAGATCCACATTCACTCCTCCCTTCTCTCTTCCGACTTCAAATCTGCAGATCCAAAGAATTTCACGCCATCATCGACAATCTTTCTTGCGAAATTGATATAACAAGATTAGATTCTTCACAATACTTACAAAATCTTAACTCTAATCTTTGTTTTGTGATTCTTGATTCTAATTGTTGAACCGACAATAATCTGCAAACAATTTGAACAAGGGTTTTTTCACCATTAACTTCTTCACCCAATATCTGCTTCACGGCTTCTCTAGCCTCGAAGCGTGGTTCAAGAACACGAAGTTCCTGTCCACGGTGGCTAGAGCCCCCCCGAAGACAGACACACTCGGTCGATTCGTAGTGAGGGATGGATGGGTGAGTGTGGTGTAGGTATGATGAAGAAGCCACTCATGAATTGATGTTGTTGTTAAATAGATAATTTTGTTAATTTAGATGTGTGAAAGTTCTGTGAAAGTTCTGAATCATTGCTGTGAAATTTCTGATGTGATGATTTTGTTAATTTAGATTTTGCTACATGCCTTTGATAGTGAGTTCTGATGTTTATGGTTATTCAAGTAATTATTATATGTGAGATTTCATTTGTTTTCATATTGTTTTGAAAGTAGATCTGTTTAACCTGTGTGAATTGATGTTGTTGTTAGGAGATTGTATTTTCATGGTTCTGAGTAGAATTAATGTGTCACAAGCTAATGATATAAACATGATGTGCCCATGAGTTCTCTTAACGGTTCATGAAAAATGATATAAATATGATGTGCCCATGAGTTCTCTTATGCGAAAAATGATATAACTATACCTCTCCTATTGTTGTACCCTTCTTTCCTTTACGGAAAAGCTTCACAGCTGAACAGAGTACAATCTACACAAGAGGGTAGGAAATTATTTTACTTCAAAGAAAAGATTGGGTTGACCCACTTTGTTTTGATATTTCATAAATAATGAATGTGTTAAAATGTTAATTATGTTCACAATGCAATATTGAAATAAATAGTATTCTAGAACATGTATTTTTTTGTCATGAACAGGTATTTTTTTCAATTGAAATGGATATTCCACGAGGGTTTCTAAAACTTATTACTTATCCAGTTGATGCTTATTTGGTAATTTGCGACTATATAAGATTTATTTCATTATTTACACCTGTTCTTTTTACCTAACATCTACTTTTTGTCTTATCTTAGCAACTTCCGAACTCTTTTGTTCAAGACTATTACAAACACGAACATCCTATTCCAACGATTCGTGTCCAACTACATGATCAAACTGTTTGGGAATTAAAAACTGGTACCATTAATGGTAAAATTTCCTTGACTACTGGATGGGCAACCTTGTCACTGCACTTAGGTTTAAAGAAGAACGATTATGTCGTTGTTTATCCCGTTCAACATGATTTTTGGTTGCTGATCCATGTCCATAGTGATTCCTCTTCACAACATCTTCCTCTGTTTTATCATATCGTGTCAAATGAGTTGGGTCTTATCCTGGTAAGTAATAATTGATTTATTAAAATTTACCTTTTATATATTATTAATCACAATAAACAGTTCACATATTAATTAGATTAATTCCATTATCTTACGATTTAATTTGTTTAATATATATATGTTTCAGCCCATTGATAATGCCTTTGTCCACAACCATCTTCGCGATGACGTCCATGGACGTTACTTTAATGTGCGAGCAAACCACGATTTTGAGTGTCGCTTGAAGGTTCATGCACTTCGTGGGAAATTCACGTTTGTAATTGGTGTTTATGAACTACGCTCTCAATTTCCTATAAAAAGTGGAGATTTTCTACTTTTTATCCTAAAAGATGAGTCCACGTTATCAGTATCTGTTTTTAATGCTGATGGTTATGAATTCTTCAAACCTCCAACACCACATATACAAATCCCACAAGGAACGAACAAAAATGAAGGTAATATTCCTTTTATTATTCCTTGATTGAATTACGTTATTTCATATAATGAAAGGTTTTAAATAGATGGTAATTAATATATTACATTTAAAATACATTATTTATTTTGTTCGCTATCTATAGTTGTATTTTTTAATTTTTTAATGTGATAATAATGGATGAAAATGTAATGCCACACTCTCAATATTTGTACTTATATTTTTCCGTACTTAAAACTTTACAAACAATATATCATTTTTTTAATTAATATATTATCATTTAATTTTATGTTTAGTGTTCAAGACTCGAAGCTTCTGTTCAAAGAAAATACTGTGTTGCCTATGAGGATTTGCTAACTGAGAACATGTGTCTACTTGTAATCAGACCATTTTTGGCAGCAAATAATACAAAATATAAAGTTTTTAATACACCGCATAAAATTACTTTCACTGAAAAAACTGTTGTTATGAAATGTTCTGGTGCTGTGGGTTCTGAATACGGTTTTAGTTTCACACCTTTTGCTAATCTTACTCCAAAGCAAACGCCTGAGAAAACAACAGTTGGTTAGTTTTTTCTATTATTCTAACTTTATATTTGTTGGTTTTACTATTTATATAATAATAATAATTTGCTCATATTAATCAATTTTCTAAAATTTTCTTTATTTTGTTAGATATAATTGGTGCAGTTGTGAGGTTCTCCCCAATTGAAGTAAGAGAAAAGAATGATGGGAAAACATCAAAAATGATCACCCTCGACTTAAAAGATCTACAGTAATCTAATTCTTCCATTAATATAGTTTAATATTTTATTTTACTATATACTATTAAATGTTCGCTTACTGTATTTTATGTCAACAGGAATAAAGATTGAGCGTGACCCTTTGGGATGAGTACGCTGATCAATTTGCAAATTTCCTTTCAGAAAATGAAAGTGATAGAAATTTGGTAGTTATAGTGCAGTTTGGTAAATTTCGGACTTTTAGAGGTATGTAATATGTGTTTAGATATATCAACATTCTATAACACTATTAATATTATTCTATCATAACTTAAGTATTTCTATAATGTTAAAATTAACCAACTCTTTCATTTTTTAGAGCTTAATCAAGTATCAAATGCTTATAATGTAACCAAGGTCTTCATTAATGCCCAGATTCATGAAATTTTAGACTTCAAACAAAGGTTTGTAAACAATTTTATATACTTCGTCTTTTAAATATTATAATATTTTGTTGTTATGCTGTTCTAATGTTTATAACATATATATTAACAAGTATACATAATAATTTAGATTTTTGTATTATTGCCTTTGATTTATAGGTTCATCTCACAATCAATGTCACAATCTTCATCAACTCAATCAGGATTCTCTTCTTCCTTAATGACGTCTTTCAAGGAAGAATTTCTATCAGCCACTGATTTTTGCAACATTAGTGACATTCATGATATCTAGACGGTATGCTATAATCATTTCATAAAAACAATTTTTATGCTTACATATTATTAATTAATCTAACCCCGAATATTATATGTTTCAATATTTCAGGAACAGTCGGTTATTATACTTGGCACCATTAAAGGATTTTGTGATGATAGTCCATGGTATTACACCAGTTGCAGGAAATGCAAGAGTAAAGTTATTGAAAAGGTTGAGTGTACTCTTAAACAAGATGGATCCGGTGACTTTGATGAGGTGACCATTCTGCGATGTAAGCTTTGCGAAGGCGAGACTATCACACCAGTACCAAGGTCAATTCAATGTTTAAAATCCTTTAGCATTTTTTAAATATTAAGATTACTAAATAAAAATATTTTATTAATTTATTAACTTTTTATACTTTATGTTATCTTGAAATTAATAAACAACCTATTTATCTCCTTATCATAAACAACCACCTATAATACCTAAATTCTTTATAAATGATATGTTACACTAACTCTATAAATTAAACAGTTTTATTTTATAAATTATGCTTCATTCTGTTTATGAAATTCTCTTTTTATATATGACACATACATGATATTTCTTAATACCTTTATGGTTTTTAAATTTATAAACTACCGCTCAAATTTTCCTCATAAATATCCAACATTATATTTATAAAATTTAGCAGATGTCCTTTGTTATAATTTAATAATGGTTAACTTCAATGTCTATATTTTCAATGTTATAGCAGATAAACAACCTATTTCTCATGTCATATTATTATAAACATTTATTTTAATTAAATAAAATTTAATTAAATAAAATATAATTAGGTACAAAATATCACTTCGCGTTTAAGACTCCACAGGGATTGTATCCCTTACACTTTTTGACCGTGAAGCCTACCGACTGCTTAAAGTTTCAGCTAATCAGTTATTGGACAACAATGAGGAGGTATACCTTTTTATATGTCTAAACTTGTATACATCCAACAAAATTTTATTTCATAGAATTGTTTATTAAAACCTAAATTTTTTTAGTTGGCTGCTCAAGGAATTATTCCAGTCGAGTTTAACTCACTTATTGATAGAAGATTTGCAATGAAAATCAAAGTTTCCAACTTCAATCCGGAAACTAACATAGAATACTACACAATTTCCAAGTTAACCGACGATCGTGACATTCTTTCCGAGCTAGACAAGAAATCTGATCTCCTTCAGGTTACATAAATCTTTTCTCATTTATACATATTTGAAACTTAAATAAATTTAAATAAATTCTATAAACTACATGTATAATCTTTACCAACACAAGAATCATTTGATCATTTGATAGAATCGAGACATTCAATCCGTGAATACAACCATTGAAGATTTTGAGAGTGCTCATGTTGCTACAAAGGTTGGATTCTCCTAACTTAAATTTTAGTTAATTAAAATCTTTATATAACTCAATATTGTTATGTTTCATAATTAAAAAATTCTTAATTAGGATTCTTATTCGTGCACTGAAGATGACGTAACACCGCTATCCAAAATTGATAAAGCGAAAAATGTCTCCCCGATAACTGATGAAGCTACTCCATCTTCTACTCTACTAACACAAGATCTTAAACGTAACCTTCAATCTGTTTATGATGTCGACGAGTCTTCACCTCACTCCGCTACAAAACCAAGAATTAGCTGCAACAAAGATGACGGCACCGTCCATTGCACAACACTCTTAACTCCAAAAATTGAAAAGTAGCCGGTTTAAGACTTTTACCGTGCGTTGTTTTAATGTATCGTCATTTTTTTCTTTACCGTGCGTTGTTTTTTTCTTTAACTCTGTTTGTGCTTTTTGAAGACAATCAATGTTTCATCCTCTTATTTATAATATCATGTTTTGATGGATTTGCTATATTATTCGGAAATTTTAGGCGCACCGTACTTTTTCTGGAGAAAACCGACCCGAGCTGTCACGGTTAGGTCTCCCCGTGACCGCTAGGTCAGGTGTGACATCTAGCTGTCACAGTTTACCCTACCCGTGACAGTTAGATCTGTCAATGATTGGGTATGTAATTATGGGGGTATTGATTGGGTATGTAATTATGGGGGTATTGATTGTGCGCCCTATATGTCACGGTTTGGCCAAACCGTGACAATATTGCTTTTATTTTTTTTCTATTCTTCTAAGCATTAAATATTTATTTTTATTTCGTGTATCTTCCTTAAAGATTAAACATTTATTTTTATTTCCGTAATTTTATCACTGTAAACTTGAGAATGAAAAGGCGGGAAACACCGTTCGATCGGAGTTTGATTGATTATCGATTACTAGTTTCACCGTCACATCATTTCTATCTTTTCGTGAATATATAATATAAATATTGTTCTTATGATC